>JAPYZJ010000703.1:0-68117 GCA_030522765.1 Ophioninae sp. B BG-2022a
ATCTATCAGAAACCTCGAGATTCCATTGCAACTCCATTGAATATCACTTGATACAAAAACCCACCTAACCCAAACAAACTCCCATTGTCGAATCGAAAAGACAACAAAGGCTGATAAGCATCGACAATAAGGATCGCAATGATCGCTAATTGGATCATTCCTTGGCTTCCAATTGGTTCAAAGTTGAAGTCCGTTGCAACCTGTTCTCGCTCACCGAAGTGCGTTGGTGGCTTTCGCGCCATGGACGTTTGGATTTTGTGTGTCAGGATCGGGAGAGGAAAAACTCGCCGCAGCTGGAGGAGACTGATACATACGCCCACGCGCGAACCAACCATAAACCCACACGCAATATCAGACCTGTGTGTGGGACCTCGAGTATATCGCTATTAAACACTCGAGAGTCTACAACTTTTGTTGCAACGACGGTGACCGAGACGACGATCAAGGCGGCAACGGAAAACGACCCTAGGACGATTTAACTCTCGGTTTAACGTTAGAGAAACGTACAGGAAAAAAAAACACACACATTTATTTCGTAGTCCAGAGCATAACGTCCTCCGATCAAAATAAAAGTAATAATAAAAGTAGTAATAAATAATAATAATAATAATAATAATAATAATAATAATAATAATAATAATAATAATAATAATAATAATAATATGAAAGCAGTGTGAACTGACGCAGTTAATAATTATAATAATATTTATAATAATTTATAATAATATGAAGCAGTGTGACTGAATAATAATAATAATAATAATAATAATAATAATAATAATAACAGTAATAGTGACAATAGCTATAGTAAAAACAATAACAATAAATGAGAGAAGTAAAAATAAAAACGAAATAAAAATGATTATCATTATTGTTATTAGTTTTTTTTTTTAGTTATGATATTAATATAGTTATAACGAAATAAGAATAGTAAAAATTAAAAAAAAGAATCGTAAGGATTATAGGAACGATAATTTAATAAATAAAAATAAGTAATAATACATGAAATAATTAATAAATAATAATGTATTGAATATTAATAAACAAATAAAAACTCGTGTTTTTAATGGTAGTTATTATTATTATAAGAATTATAATTATCTAAAAGACGGATTTTGTGCTATATTTAATTATGGTAAAATAAAAAAAAAAGATGTATAATTTTTTTATTATTGAAATACGATAACGAAAAAAGGAGGGTGAAAGTTTCAGCTCATATTTGTTAACAACTTTATTGTTAATTAAGGTTTAGCCAGTATTAGTTAACTTTGTTAATGCATATTAATATTGATATGAAAAAACAATTTGAATCATTTTTTTTTAATCGCTGAAAAATTGTGTGTGTTTCTTTTTTTAATAAGGAATTTCATCTACATATTTATCTAGATCGAGATGAGCTCGATCCTATTTCGTTTAAATTCAGCTATGACATACGCTTGAATCTCGTAGGAAGTTGAAACTCTGGAACGAATGGAGCACAGCGATAAGGGACGCAGACGGAGAGAGAGAGAGAGAGATAGAGAGAGAAATGGAGGAAAGAGGAAGGGGAGACCTTTTGAACCCATTACCCATCGTATATATAGGCCTCCTGTATCAATGAAGAAATTCGGGTCAGTGGGCTTGAATTTTCCAGTGCTCGCAAAACGTACGTATATTCGAGGATATTTCGACGCAGACGTAATCTCACTTTCACGTGTATTTTTTCAAATCACGTTTCTTTTTCTTTTTTTTTTAAATAAAAAAATATTAAAAAATGTTTGCACGATTTTCGTGACTGAAATCGTCGGAGAAAATTTTGGAAATAAATAAAAATCATTTTCAATAAGTTATGTTGAAGTTTGCATCGATGAGAATCAACAAAAATGATTTTTTTTTATTGCTCAATTTTTCTTTGGTGAATTTAAGTCTCGAATATATGAAAATATGAAAATACAAATAAAAAAAAAATTGATTATGCAATCGAAAAAAAAAAATGTAAAAATGAGATTAGAAAAAAATCTGAAAATCTTAAATCGAAAAAAAAAATGTAAAAATGACATTAGAAAAAAATCTGAAAATATTAAATCGAAAAAAAAAATTTTCAAATGACATTAGAAAAAAATCTGAAAATATTAAATCGAAAAAAATGTAAAAATGACATTAGAAAAAAATCTGAAAATATTAAATCGAAAAAAATGTAAAAATGACATTAGAAAAAAATATGAAAATATTAAATCGAAAAAAATGTGAAAATGAAATTAGAAAAAAATATACATCGAATTGCAATATGTGAATATAAAATGGAAAAAAAAAAAAAAGAAAATTCGTTGCGTTCCAACGATGCAAATTTAAGCTCCATATAAACGGGAATAAAAATTGAAATGGCGATTTAAAAAAAAAATGTGAATGGGATAAGAAGCGTGAATTGAATAAAAATGTGAATGAAATAAAAATGTGATTTAAATAGAAACGTGAAAGAGCCGGTGAATGAGTCTCAAGTGTTTTCGGGCTCGTGCAAGAAACAGAAGCTCACTCAGAGAACGCAGAGCCCTTATGATCTTCTCGTTCTTATGCGGGGCGCGTATAAAAATGCGCATAAAATGCGTTACCGGCACTTTCAAACGCGCGGGAACACTATATCCCACATATATATCCAACTCGTACAGCTTTGTGCAAAAGTATAGGACATCCTACGTATTTCAATAAACACATGATAAACCACTGAATTGTTATTAATTTTGAAAGGCAGCCACAATTTAATTCGCATTGAACTCTCCATTTCTCGGGAAAAATTTCGAAAAAATATTCTAGAAAGGTTTTTGAAAATTTTCCCAGACTAATTTTGCACTTTCGGCAAAAACTCGGGTATATTCGTAATCAGCGGAAAATTTCCGATTAAATAGACCCTTTTAAAAGTTTAAAAAACGGAAAAAAATATTTTTCGACTTTCCCGGCCAGTTTTCCGAAATCTCAAAAATCACGAGATTTCAAAAGGTCGTAAAGTGAGCTTCTTATTAGCTATAGAGATTCATTTGGTGGGTTTGGAAAAGGTTTTTGCCTAACTTAAATAATCGCGTTGGATTCGTATCGATATCTCGCATAGTTTCACCGGAAAGTCTACTTGAAAAATGGAAAAAAAAGAGCCAAAGGGGTATGTATGGAAAAATTGGCAAAAATCGATGGTCCAACTTTGAAATTCTGCCAAAAATCGAAAAATCATCGGATTTGAATTACTAAAAAAGCATTTTGAAGAGAAAATCATAACGAAGAGATTGAGCACACGGCGGAGTGCCAAATACTAAAGGGAAAAAAGTTATCGATGATTGAGTGAAAAAACTTTTCTTGCCCTAAAATCCAAAAAAATTTTGGATTTTTAATATTTTTTTAAATGGTCCATTTTGATGTAATTGATTCCCTGAGCACGAATCTACCATTAATTTTCCCCAAAACCCAAAATTTTCATGAAAAAATCGTAAAAAACTTCGAATAACACGATTTTCACGATTTTTTCATGAAAATTTTGGGTTTTGGGCGAAATTAATGGTAGATTTATGCTCAGGGGATCAAATTACATCAAAATAGACCATTTAAAAAAATATTAAAAATAATAATATAAAAAAAAAATTTTGATTTTTTGATCCATATAAAATTTTTTGGATTTTTAATATAGAGAGATAGAGATGGAGAGATAGCAAGAGAGAGAGAGGGGGGAGAGAGGCAGACGCGTATAAAGTTATTGAGCGGTTAAAGCGGCGTGCGACGATGCAAGAGATCGTCGTCGTGCTATTCGTAAGCACATGCTTAAGGATCGCGACGAGCCGAGGTCTCTAAGCTGCATCCGGCAGAGCCGGTGTTTTTGTCCCTCGGGCCCATCGGAACCTCGAGTGAGTGAGAATTCTCGCCCTACTGGGCGTTTGCATCGCGTGTTATAAGGCTTCAAAAATTTTATAGCCTCGAAATTTGATGCCCGAAAACACTTCGCGTCCACATACGCGAGCTTTCCAGGCGAGTTGATGAGCTACGACGTAACGGACTCGACATATAGGATCCACGCCAGACTGCACGATTTTGTCCGAAAACATCAAGACCTTATTTTAGGTCAAAGCTCAAAATTTTCGAAATTTGTTTATCCATTTCATGGATAAATAAAAACGAATTTTCTTGATTTATAAAAATGGCGGGGAGAAGAAAGCGAAGAAAAAAAAAGTTTTTAATAATAAATAGGTTTAATAAAATTCGATAAAAGTTTGAATAAATTAATAAAATTCCTTTCTAAAATGATGTTAATATTGCATAACCAAAAATCTTCGAAAATGTTTTTTTTTTTTTTTTGGAAGAAATTGCAATTTTCGAAACCCAAAAAAACCCAAACACGAAATAAATCCAAAAAAGCCCACGAGTGCGATTCGGACCCCTTAAGGACCCGCGGGATTCGAAATGCAACGCGCGGAGAGAAAGTCTTCAACTTCGGGTGCGCTTCCATACCGATTTAACATCAAGTACGGAACTCGTTTAATTTCACAGCGTAATTGATCGAGGACTTTCGTGCATCAAAATCGAGACTGAATTTTTTTCGAGGATTCTCCATTACTTTCACGGGACTCTGTTCCCGTGTAATGTTCGTCACTTTTCGAATTTTTTTTGGTCACCCATCCGAGTAGTGGCCGCGACCATTTCTAACCATGAGATCACCGCCTAGTATTCGCCAATTTTCGAATTTTTTTTTTTGTCACCCATCCGAGTACTGGTCGCGATCATTTGTAACCCGAAGATCGCCGCCCACTGTTCGCTACTTTTCGAATTTTTTTTTTTTTTTGGTCACCCATCCGAGTACTGGCCGCGATCATTTATATCCCGAAAATCGCCGCCTAATGTTCGCCACTTTTTGAATTTTTTTTTTTTTGGTCACCCATCCGAGTACTGGCCGCGATCATTTGTAACCCGAAGCTCGCCGCCTAATGTCCGCCGCTTTTCGTATTTTTTTTTTTTTGGCGATAAAAACATCTCGTGTATTTTTGCCTACGAATGTCAAGCTTATCGTTGCACTGAAAAGAGACACGCGAAGATTTGTCAAACAGAAATATGAAACTCCGTACGACAATCGCCGTGCGTGTGCGCGGAGATAATATTTCGCGATAACGATGATCTGCCGGATGAGGCAGGTACGGTTTTCCGAAGCTCATCGACGGGACAGGTAATATCCAATTACGTGTCAAGTTATGAGCGTACGCGTAACGTGCATACGTGCACTTGCAGGGCGTGCGATAATTATCGCGAAACGATTATTACTTTTTTATAAATGTGAATATGTATATATATATATATATATATATATATATATGTATATGATCTCCGCGAATCGAGTTTCCTTTATTTTTTTCCCCAACGTTCATACACTTCGTGGAATTGGCGAGTCGGCGCGCCGAAAACGCCTCTTCACTTCCGGTTTATCGTTTTACCGCATACACAGCGCGCGCCACGACTATCCGCATTCGATGTTACAATCGAATGCGAAAACACTTTTTCGGTGATGAAACAGACGCGCATGAGGAACGTCTGAACTTAAAAAATGTTAATTCTCTCGATCGAAAAAACTTCAACGCAAATTGCGATTTCGATGTCTACTGTTGTCATAGTTTTCTAACAATTCTTCAACTGTTATTGTTTTGGGTTGTTTTCGCATCAACGTGTGTACGAATGTATTCAGTTGAATGCAATAACGGCGAAAAAAAACGTTAGGCACCTAACCTAACTTTCGCCGCTGATCAGTGGCGCCACTCGTTTAAACGTATCCGTTAATTATACATCCCTTCGACTCGCTTTTGTTAGAGCCAAAACAACCGGCGTATCGTGCTTGTGATTCGTACGAGAATCGACAAAACGATTGATCGCTTAGCAAAAATAAAATAAGGATAGAAGTAAAAATAAGAATAGAATGTGCACTCACCGAAAAATTCTTCCCAGCTAACCGAACCATCGGAGTCAACAGCACTGGCTGCCGCAGGATCCGTGTCTCCAGCTTCGCTTCCCATTATTCGGAGAATTATTCAGTCGACAAACCAAAACACACGACGCGCACGAGATAACAATCCGTGTGTACAACAACACCGGCTGTCGAGCTCGTCCGCTCGAATCACAATATTTTCCCGCACTAAAGCCCGTCACTCATTTTTCGCGATTGTTTCCCCTTCGCTATTCCCACCGAAGTGATCATTGCGAAAAAGTGCACCGCGTGACGGAGAAAGCCCAGTTGCAATATTTAGACATACTTCCGGCGTTATTTTGCGGGCGAACACTTACATCGACGCATTTACGAGGACGCGACGAAAAGTGCCGAATAAGATGGATGGAGGGAACAGAGAAAAGTACGCAAAACTGACGCGCCGGCACGAGGTCGCGTGACAGACTGGAGGAGCGCGACGCGAGTGCAGACGACCGTAGCATCGGTCGAGTACTGAACCACCGATCCTCCCCCTCCAGCGCCTCGCGCCACCCCACGAGCGTTCGGCGAGTCGCGCACGGACACGGACGTAATCAGTTGGGGCTGAGGACCGTAGAGACGCCCGCCCTGTATGTAACACGGACCATTTAACGTTAAATCGTTTCTCGCTATAACACTCGTGATTTTTCTATGTATTCCCCCCCCCCTTTTGATACAATATAGAATACGAACGAAATTCGTCGGATTGATCGATTTTCGTCACTACGTACACTTGGATGTCAATTCGATTCGACGGATTGCAAAAAGTTTTACGAACCCATAATCACGTGATTCCGATGTACGATCGTTTGTAGTGTGATCAAATCGATTTTAGTGTTTAATGACCGTGGAATCGTATTGTATGTTGCAAATTCACGCAATCATCAAAGTACACTGAACTCAACGTCACCACTACACACAGAACATGATTGACCAAACGTCCGCGATTAAAAGTGCACGAAGCACATTTTATCATATTAGCGAGACATCGGCGATCCTCGTTTATATTATTCTCATGTACGGGGTTCGAGCGTCAGAAACTTCAACGAAAGTTTATTGATGCTAGATATCTCGGATAAGCCGCGAAAAGTGTATTTACCCGGGGGATTCGTCATTGTACATCCGGCGACGATTTTTTTTATCTTACTCGACCCAATATCTGGCAAACATAAAGATATTCATTTATACAACGTACATTTTCTTTTTCAACATATAAGCCTGCGCCGTCTGCACGTAGGTTTGGAAGATTCTGACAAAAGCGGCCATATTGGAATTATGTATTTTTTCTATCCTTGGCAAGAATGTGCAACAAATTAGAGTCCGACAACTCTAAGCTGCTCTGAAACATCGGAATGGACGCCATGTTGAAACTTTCGAAGCAGATAGAATCAGCGCTTCTTCAACATTAAGACTCGAATAAAAAAATGTTTGCGGGCTACCCAGAAGCGATGTCAGAAATGCGGAACAACGCGTCTTCGTGTGCAGTTTGTATATACGACTTGTTTGATGTTTACCAAATACCGGAAACCTCCACGAGACTCTTCCATAACCTACATTCTAGAATAATAACAATAAATGAAGAATATCAACGACAATCGTTTCTAACAATTCTCAAGTTATTTACATTGGCCTGGACATTGTCTCAAGCTAGAAACCTAATCAAACTCGATCTCGCACTCGGTCGGTATAGCGCGAGTCTGCGATATCGACCGAACGCCGAAATTGATACGCATCTTCTCCGAGCTTCCAACATGAAACGCCACCGTCCAACGAGCAGCGGGCATATTCCTACTCGTCACTCATTCCCGCGTATTGGACTATATTCAAGGGATTCGATCAAGGTTCGAGTCCGAAGCAGGTTGATTCTTGCGATCAGTTGTACTCAAGAGCCGCGAGTGTGTGTTTCGTCGAGTCCATTCGTGTCGGGCGAAAAAAAAAGCTCCCGTCAATGTGCAACAACATCGCGTCGTATGAAGATCGTAAACACAGAGAGCGATGACGACGATCCGCGTGATAACAGAACGTACTCGATCTCAAGAACGCATATCGCGATCTTCATAACCTCATTGATCAAATGAAAAAGTAAAACTCGTTTTACGAATGTTTTGAAATCGCGAATAGCGACACACCCTCGAGGCGAAATACCCGCTTCAGCGGGCTCGGAACCGCCGAAGATAAAACACTGACAAAAAATGTTTCGAAGTCGCAGCTGGTTCGGGGGTGGTTTGTGGAAACCGAAAAATCCACACTCTCTGGAACATCTCAAGTGAGCTTACAATTTCTTGATAAAAAGTCAAATTGCGTCACAACGACGTTTTTCCACTTGATTATTCTTATTTTTCTCACTGTCAGATATTTATACAACGTTTTATCGAAAAATCACACCGTCTCGGACAACAACAGAGGCTTGCTGGTCGAGATACTACGCTCGATTGCTGAAATTCTAATCTGGGGTGATCAAAATGACAGCAGCGTCTTTGAGTAAGCCCAGAAAACGTCATTCGAATAACCGCACCAAATATAAATTTCTAATTCGCACGCGATATCGGGTACATTGACCGTGCAAAGCTTCAGAGAATCGTTCGGACTGGCAGAATAAAAAGTGTCTTTTACCTATGATTTTGCTGTTGATAATTTAATCTTTTCGAGAATGGTGAAAAAGTACTACAAGAAACAGTCCAACAGTATAAAAAACGCGTTTAGCTTACTCGCTGCCTGGTTGAAACAACTGAAACGCAGACAAAGCCACCTGTATCGGCAAGGATCTCTTACACGTTCCGATGCGTTTGGTTACGGCACTGTACAGATTTGAACAATGAGCAACAGTGGCCGACACGCCGGAAAGGTCCGAGAGGACGTGGGAAGTAGCAAAATGGTATTTGCAAAGCAGGAAAGGAAAACGATGGTAGAAGCGAGATAAGGAGAACCGACGATAAAAATAAATCTTTCTTTCAGTATTAAAGAAAGGAATACCTGAGCTAAAATTCTAAATGAGATCTAACTGTTATTTGTTATTGCTTAACGTTTGCGTTTCCTTTTACAGTTTTTTTCTGGAGAAAAACATGCTGTCATTTTTCCTACGGATAATGAAACAAAAGTGTGGTAGCTACGTGTGCGTTCAGCTCCTGCAGACACTGAACATCTTGTTTGAAAATATAAGAAACGAAACGTCGTTGTGTGAGTCTTTATTTCTTTTTGTCAAGGATTTTTATGCGTCGATGTTCATTCTTGTAATTACGCTAAAAAATGCTTCGTCTAGATTTTAAATACGTTTGTCTTTCCTTGTAGATTACCTCTTGAGCAACAATCACGTGAACAGCATAATAGTGCATAAATTTGACTTCAGCGACGAAGAAGTTATGGCTTACTACATAAGTTTCTTAAAGACGCTAAGCCTGAAGTTGAACGCGCATACCATACACTTCTTCTATAACGAGGTAAACAAGGTACACTCGTCGGTATGGCATATATATATTTATTTTTCCGAGCCAATTAATCTTTGGTTGCTGGCTTTGATCGTTCCACCTTTGGGTGAGTCGTTCCATAAAAATATTGACACGTCCGACTCGTAGCACACCAATGACTTTCCTCTCTACACGGAGGCAATAAAATTCTTCAATCATTCGGAGGGAATGGTTCGCATAGCGGTGCGCACTCTGACCCTGAACGTGTACAGAGTCGAGGACGCCTCGATGTTAGCCTTCATCAGAGATCGAACGGCTGCGCCTTACTTCAGTAATCTCGTGTGGTTCATCGGAAATCACATTATCGAATTGGACACTTGCGTGAGAAACGATGCCGAGTGAGTACTCAGACTTCTTCCGCTCAGTCAGTTTTTCATTATCGGATAATGATTTTTTCAGATGAAAATAGGGATTGTAATATCGACGAAGTCTTGGGATCGAGTAATACCCGTTGTCTATTTCAGTCATCAAAGCCAGAATAGATTGTCGGATTTGGTCGCCGAACACTTGGATCATTTGCATTATCTCAACGACATTCTTTGTCTGAACATAAAAGACCTCAACAAAGTACTATCGGAACACTTGTTGCACAAGCTCTTAGTTCCTCTCTACGTTTACTCTCTGATGAATCCGAAGGCTCTTCCCTACCAAAATCCGGTAGGCACGTTCTTACTTTTTCACGTTTTTCAATCTTTTAAACGATGCCTTATCGGAGATTGAATCTTACGAATCTTGTCTTTCCAGGACGAACGGAAGCACGTAAGCGTGGTGGTATCGTTGTTTCTCTTATCGCAAGTATTCCTCATCGTCTCTCACGGTCCCCTCGTCCACACGTTAGCCGCAGTGATACTCAAATCCGACGAGAACATGATTGAGAACGGTGCGGGCAAGATACTCGAGGAGTACGCCGAGGAGAGATCCGCGAAACCGATCGCTTTTACACCTCCCAAGGAGAGCTTGGAAAAGTCTCTCGAAAGCCTGAGCGAAACGCATTTCGAGACGGACGATCGAATCCAGCGTGAAACAATCGATCGAACCGCTGAACCGAATTGCGAGCCTAGCACATCGAGAATTACGGAAAACTCGATTATACGCGAATCTCTTGAACAATCTGATATCGCCATACCCGAAGAAACCATCGGCAAGGTGGAACATTTGAACGTAACCGACGAGGAAAAAGAACAAAGATTGGCGCTCGAAAGCCCACCCCCGAGCCAACAGACGACCCACGCTGTCAAAATACCGACCACTAACAAACCATTTTTGGACACCATTTTAAACTCTTTGCACTGTAAAGAAAACGATTACGCCACACTGTTCGCTCTGTGTCTGCTATACGCTTTAGCGAGCAATAAGGTCATTAATGTAACATTTAAATCAAAACGTTATTCAATTTCTCCTCGAATAGCTCTTCTGGCCTTTTTGAGTATCGATTGACAATTTTTGTTAAATTCCTGACGAGAAAAGCAGACTCATCGTTTTCTTTTTACAGGGCGTTAATCCTGAAACCCTGGATCTCGTTTTGACGCCGTCGAGACAAGATTCCACAAAGAATTGTTATAACGAGTCTCTCGTAGATAAATTGATACACATTATTACCCTCAGCTGTCAAACGAGTAAGTGAAACTTCGTGCTTTCCTATTTTTATTATCTGGCTTCATTTTCTATCGTATTCGTCTACTTATCGTTACAACATATAACTTTAATTTTTACAGATGCCAAAGTGCGCCTCGTCACTCTCGAAATGACCATAAAGTTACTCGTGCACATCGTTATGTCGGACGGCCATAGTTTGTTGTGCGACTCCCATTTGGCGGCGATCGAAGCTGCCAAAGAACAAAGCACTTCTTTGCTTCGGAATTTCTACAAAGTACGCATGCGTGAAAATGAATTATTGTTAAATATTAATAATAACTAATAAATAATTGGTTTTCATCAAAGCTTAACGATTATACGAAGAATGAATTGGAAATTAAATAATTTGTCAACAAAACAAGCTAAATAGAGGATCAATGAATGTGCTAGGGGAATCACAGTAATAGTGATATCCATGTCCATATTCGACTTTACTATTCGTATCCTAGTACAGTACAGTACAGATAACTTTGCGTAGATAAATCTGAGTAGTCACGAAGGTACACAAAGCGACAAAGACTTCCGGAGATAAAACAATTTTGAATTTTGACATAATAACCTCCTTATTTCAGATAAGTGCTTCGGTATAAACTCCTGTGTATTCAGGATGCGGAAGTCGTTTCATTTTTCCTCCATTTGTAGTAAAAGCCAATGACCGCGAGTTGAAAGTGAGTGAAAAGATAAAAACGCGAAAATCTTATTTTTTTTCAGAGCGAAGACATATTCTTGGACATGTTCGAAGACGAGTACAACGAAATAAAGAAACGCCCGATCAACGTTGAGTGGCTGATGATGGATAGTAATATATTGTTGCCACCGACCGGGACGCCAATGACTGGCATTGAATTTGGCAAGAGGTTACCTTGCGGCGAGGTATACCATTGCACCTACGTTCAACGATCATTCTTGAGATTCCAAACTCCCGTTGATGATTACGAGGAGTATTCTTGATAAACTTTTGGTTTTTTTTTTTCGCTTGAACGGTTGCAATGAATCGTCAGTTAGGTTTTTATCATATTCCGCATTTCCTTAAAAGATGGCGCTCCAGCCCAGTATCTAGCTAAACGATCACCCATCCAAGTGATTTCCACTAAGCGCTCTATCAATCGCTCTTATTTAATGCCAAAACAGGTGGAGAGAGCTCGCCGTGCGATACGAGTATTCTTCATGATCAGAGAATTATCATTGACGCTAAATTCGGAGATCGAGACTCAGCTTCCACTGACGAATCCTGATGATTGCGCCAAGGTCAACAACGTGCTCGATTTAAGTAAAAGTTACACGCCATTATTCGCTATTCGCTTTCTCCGATGTCTCGGACGCGCATCCAACATTGCGCGTTTCGTTCTATTCTCTCTCGACTCGTGAAACATCGAAACCTGCCAGTTATCACGTTTTTTGCAGACAACAGTGATCTGATGAACTGCACAGTCGTGTGGAAAGACGGACAAAAGATTCGACGTTTTCTCGTGATAGACGTTATCCAGTTGATCCTCGTTGAACCGGATACGAGAAAGTTGGGCTGGGGAGTTGCGAAACTCGTTGGCTTTCTCCAAGACATCGAAGTTGCTGGAGACAAAGATGATTCGCGATGCTTACACCTAACCATCCACAAACCATTGAGCAGCAGCGCCACCAACAGGGTACCCTTGCTCTCCGCCAAATTCGTCTTCGACGATCACATACGCTGCATGGCAGCTAAACAAAGGTATATTCGACGAAAATTGAAAAAATGATCACGAACTGATAAATCGTCACGATTTCCTCATTTTCAAACCTTTACGAACAGGTTAACGAAAGGAAGGATCAAAGCTAGACAGAAAAAGATGAATCAAATAGCCAGACTCCTCGACATTCCAACAAATGTGCCGAACTGCTCGACGCCACCGAACTACGCGCTGCTCGGACACGAACGTACGTTTTTTTTTTCTTCTCGATTAAAAAGTGTCATTCGTTTGATTGATCAATCCTGGACCTTCTCTTTCGTGATTTTGTACTTTCAAAGAGCCACTTATCCACTTATCATCTGAAAAATTCAAATCGTTTGAAAGCTTGACGCACAACTGAGATTCATAGTTTTTGAAATCTTGAAGAATGAAAATGTAGAGAAACATATCCGAATGTTCAACCGAGACGGCATAGCTGTGATGAAAGCATATTCCTCGCTTAACCCTCAACCCGTGAACGTGGGTCATTTTTCCCTGGCCTAAAATTTCATTCCGAAACTTTTAGAACTTATCGATACTTAAATGATTATAATTAAATGAATGATAATTAATAATTAATTAAACATTTATTTTATTTTATAATTATCGCCTACATGAAAATACTATTCTATTTTGTAAAGAGTAGCCTTTATCCTTTAAGAAACTGCTATAAAAAAATGTTTTAATAACTTTTACTTAGGCTTAATTTTTTTAATAAAAAAAAAACGTTTTTTTCGCTAGTTGCCCAATATTTAATGAAACAAATATATTGAAAATGAGAAAGATAAAAAAACACGATTTCCTCTTGAAAAGTATATTTTAAATATAAACCATGAGTTTTTTCAGGTTTTTTCATGAATAATTATGGGTGTAGCGAAGACAAAAACGACCCAGGTTCACGGGATTAAGGTGCCTCAAATACCATCACGGATTGAGGATTAAATTCTGTTCCTTTCTTCGTTCAGGTCCAGCAGGTCGCGGTCAGAGGTTAAAGGAGCATCAGAGAGCGATGTTGTTCTCTGTAAATAAAGTGCCAGGATTTGCGACGCAGCTGCGCAGGGAGAGTCCTGGCAGATCGGGTATCATCGGGTATCCAGTTTCGAACAATCAGCGGGGCGAGGGAAGCTCGACGTCGCGAAACCTCGACAACGGTTTAAGATCGAGGGATCAATCGCCAAAAACGACGCCGAGGCCCCGAAGCGAGGAGATCCCGTTGGAGGACATGCACAAACGTAAAACATCATTGACGACTAACGGCGCGGCCGTGATGATCGCGACACCCGAAAGACCGGAAGTTTTGCCTGCAGCATCCGCGACAACGGTTGAAACGCTACAGGCAATAAAGAAGCGCTCGGAGGAGACTTCGTTCACGTCGACGCGAAGTCAAGAATTAAAGCCACGTAGGAAGGGCCAAGTAGAGACCGTATAGCAAAAATTCGCGACTATCCAGAAAACGTGCGAGTGATAAACGCCATTTTCTCTTCGAGTAAAAAAAATGGTTGCTCACGGAACGGAGATTTCCTTTTTTTCATGCTGGACGAATAAAGAAGCAAAAGCTTAAGATAGTTATCAGATTTTGGAAGAACATGACTAAAAATAACTTTTTAATATTTAAATAGAGGGTACTTTTATTAAACGAACTCCAGGCGATGATAGCCCGTTGAACGCTCCACACGTCAATTGCCCTGAAATAAAATGTTCTCAACGACACGCCACGAGCCTCGCGTCGTCGGGTCAAATTTAACAATTTCTTTCTCTCTGTACATAATAAAAGAAACACGGATTTACTTTATACACGTTCTTCTTCTTCAGCGGGAATTCTAGAAGTATTTCTTGACGAAGTCTTTTGAATGGTTGTTCCAAAGAGTATTCAATTTTTCATCGGACTGTCCTACTTCGAGCAATCGAAACGACTGGCTTTTTCGCAGCGTCGCGCAGCCGCCCAGTACAAGTAACCCTGAGGACACTTGTAGACGTATCCGTTGATCGTATTGTCGGAATCCGCTACGCACTTGTAAAACAAATCGCTGCATCCGTCCGCGTAAGGATAATGTCCGACTCCCGGACACAAACGGTGAGTCGGAGCTTCAACCTGAAAAATTATGAAAAAAAACCGATTAGGATTTTGGTGTATGAAAAACATGGAGGATTGGATACGGAAAAAAGCTTACCGGTGATAGAGAATGGCGGGCAAGAGTTCGATACAAGGATGCACCAGCGTAAACTCCGCCGCAAGGATCAGCGAGTTCGTTCGCAGGAAGACACTGCATTTTGGCGTTGTCGAAACAAGTAGTTCCGGGACAGCTGAGCACGACGATCTTATAGTCGTATTCGCTTGAGGATGTGCACTGATAAAACAAATTGCAGTATCGGGGATGACGACGGAAGCCGGTTGGGCATACCAGCGCTACTTGTTCACCGGTCAAATGGCCAATCGGACAGTGAGTCGAGACGGTGTTTGTCGATCCGTGCGGGCATTTCGATGGCTTCTCTGGTTTCGGAAGTGAAACATGACCCCCGTGCGCCGGTGGCATGTAATTTTGCTCGTACGACTCGTCTCCACCCTCGGGAACTACAGGATTATTCTCTGATTCGCTACCGCCTTCGTTGACTGCTGGATTTTGATCGCCGGATGAATGGTCTTCCGACTCAACGGCTGATTCGTTTGTCTGTACAGGACTTTGTGGACGTTCCTCGTTGCCTGATTCGTTCTCGTGTTCGGGTACTTCCGGTTGATGATCTACCGATTCGTTCTCCTTTTCCGGAACTTGCGAATGGTGGTCAACCGATTCGTTCTCGTATTCGGGTACTTCTGGATGTTGATCGATTGGTTCCTTCTCGTGTTCCGAACCTGACGAATCAACGTTCGATCCGTCCCCGTGTGCTGGAACTTCCGATTCTTTGTCGACCGATCCGTTATCACCTGCTGGATTTTCTGAATGCTGATCGCCCGATGCAGTCACGTGTTCATTGTCTTCCGTGTGTTGGTCTTGTCCAGATGCTTCGGAATGTTCGTTGACGGATTCGTCTTTATGAGCAGATTCTTCATCCGGACGGTGCTCATCCGGTTCGCTCGCGTGTCCAGGTGTCTCCGTATTTTGATCGCCCGATTCGCTCTCAGGTGCCGGTGTTTCGCCCGAATGATGATCACCAGATTCATGTCCAGGCGCTTCTGGTTGTTGGTTATTGGATTCAGCTTCGCCCGGGTGATGCTCTTCGCCAGATTCCTGACCTGGCAACGGAGTCTCGTGCTCGTGTTCGCCGGCTTCGTTTTCCTTTACCGGTTTTCCTTCGCCTGATTCGCTTTGCTGATCGGAAGTAGCTTCATTCGATTGGCTCGATTCGTTCTCTTTTTCTGGGACTTCCGGTTCCGGATTAACCGGTGTATTCGGATGTTCAGGAACTTCCGGATGTTGATCACCCGATGCATTGCCATCTTCTGGCACTTCCGGCTTTTGGTCATCCGATGCATTATTGTGTTCGGGTACTTCCGGATGTTGATCTTCCGATGCGTTATTGTGGTCAGGTACTTCCGGATGTTGTTCTTCCGATTTATTGTTGTGGTCAGATACTTCCGGATGTTGATCTTCCGATTTATTGTTATGGTCAGGTACTTCCGGATGTTGATCTTCCGATTTATTGTTGTGATCAGGTACTTCCGGATGTTGATCTTCCGATGCATTATTGTGTTCGGGCACTTCCGGATGTTGATCACCCGATACATCGCCATCTTCAGGGACTTCCGGCTTTTGATCACCTGATGCGTTATCGTGTTCGGGTACTTCCGGCTTTTGTTCACCCGATGCGTTATTGTGGTCAGGTGCTTCCGGATATTGATCTTTCGATTCATTATTGTGGTCAGGTACTTCCGGATGTTGATCTTCCGATGCATTATTGTGTTCGGGCACTTCCGGCTGCTGATCACCCGATGCATTACCATCTTCAGGAACTTCCGATTTTTCATCACCCGACGCATTGCCATCTTCAGGAACTTCCGGTTTTTCATCACCCGACGCATTACCACCTTCAGGCACTTCCGGTTTTTCATCACTCGACGCATTGCCATCTTCAGGCACTTCCGGTTTTTGATCACCCGACGCATTACCATCTTCAGGCACTTCCGGTTTTTGATCACCCGATCCGTTCTCATGGGGCTCATTTTCTTGCTCGGAGACTTCCGGTTCTTTGGTCACCGGTTCTTTCGCCGGAGCTTGCTCCTCCGGATGTTCCACGCCCGACGAATTGTCGGCTGGATGTTCATTCGGTGCATGTTCCGTTCCTTCGCTCTGGCCTACGGGCGACTTTTCAGGTTCGGATTCCTGAGAATCTTGGCCGCCAGTCTCCGTTGCAGGAACTTCCGGTTTCACTTCGGCTCCGTCCTCATCACCGAAATCCGGTGGTGGCATAAACGGCAGATCTGCAGGATTGCCGGACTCATCGGTCTCAGCTGGCGCGTCGTCCGTTTTGCACTCCTCTCGTGACGTCGCCCAAGACACGACGCACCATCGGCGCTTTGACTCCCATACGGTACTCGGGGGACACGAATAATCGTATTTCTTGAAAGTATTTATTCCGCTGACGACGCACAAGTAGAACTTGGTGCAGTCCTCGGGATCCTCGAGGAAACCTTGCTTTTTGCAAACTATCAGGTCTTTCTTGGAATCTACTGGAGCCTTTGTCGAATCCTGTGAGTCTTGATCCTTCACTCGAAGGCTGTAGATATTTCCGGGACGCGAATGCTCGCACTCCTGACGACCACTCTTCTTCGGTGGTACACAAGTGTTACGCTCATTCTTTGAGAACACTGTGCCCGGACTGCATATCGTTTTCACCGGGATGTACGAACCCAAACGGTTGGAATAAATACACTTGTAGAAAACCTGACAGTCCTCGAGGTCGTAAACGTATCCAGCGCCCGTGCACACGGGACTCTTCTTCGGAACTCCATTAGAATCTGCTTGATCACACAGGAAATTAATTTCAATATTTTCATTTCATAAGTTTTAATATTTTTATTTCATTCCAATAGACTAGCCCATCGTCATAAAAAAGTGCATTCGATCGTATTTCATTCACAGACTGATAAGACCATCAATTTCTTTATCGGGAGACTCCTTTTTTGGAAAAGCATTTGATAAAGTTTGATACGCGATTGACTTTGAAATAACCTTCATTTTCTTTTATTTTGGCAATTATAAAATGAACTTTTATCATTCAATTAATTGTCGTGTTAAATTAAATAAAATGCGTTTAGTATATCCATATACATCGTCATTGATATTTGCAAATTTGTACTGAGACCCTGATTTCTCATGAGCTCAACAATAAACCCAAAGGATTTTATTCGAAACGATAGAATAAGTTTTGAGAACTTCGCAGTAAAAAAATGCGTTTTTGGGACAAAAAGGATTTCTTTCATTCTTTCTGTTGGTTGCGTAAACGATATTGTGAATATACCTGCAGCCCATGACACGGCGATCACCGTGCTAATTACCCACGTCCAAGTCCACATGATCGCGATTTTTCGCTCCTGAAAAAAAGAATCCAAAATTAATTTCTGTATTTTATAGTTCATGGAAGTTCACAAGATTTGAAAAGGTAAAAAAAAAAAGAATTCATCGGTGATCGGAAATAAGAATTGGGTTTCACTCACTCTCGTTGCCAGTTCCAATTGATCCGTGGATTACCTTCCGTTATCTATATATAGGAACTTGGCCCGCGGATATGGACGACTGACACGCACGTTTCCTCATCAAGTGATTTTTATGCCGGATTCGCCCACTCCCGAAATCCTCACCGATGTTTGCATCCCTTTGATCACACAATATTTACCTAGCAGTTACAACACGTTACACCTCACGCTCGATAACACCTCATGTATAATTCCAAATTTGTACCGCGATCGAATGCACCGACGAAATTGTCGTTTGCATGAAGGCAGAACAATTTATACACGGTCACTGATCATTGCTCATTGGAGGATGGAATTTTCAATTCGGGATACACGTTGACTCGACGGTGGATCCCCTGATAAAAAGAACGACAAAAACCCGTTCTCTGCTCTCGTCTTATCTGCATTCTGCATTTTGCTCGCTATGCGGTGCCCAAATTTTGCCAGGATATTTCGGATACTTCGTTATTTACGACCAAACGGATTTCGTTCATATTAAGATCTTGACATTATTCCAAACAGAGTTTTCATCAAAATCGTTGACAACTGTTATAATTATTAATTAGTTTTTCTGTTCATTCAATTCTGTTTTCATTTTCCTCGCTACAGCCTAGAATTCTCGAATTCAGACATAATAAGCAAAACTATTATTTTATGTCGTTCAATTTATTTGAATTCAGCCTAAAAAGTATTTTTCGACAATAATCTTAGATTTGAAGAAACTTTGTTCACATTCGAAGGAATGGATTTTGAAAAAAGCCATCAAATTAACGATCGCATAATAGAAATAATTGAGAATTAACGAGGATAATTATATTGTTTCATCGCAGTACTCGGCGCTATCAAATAACGCCATGGACCATTTGGTTACGCTACTCGAACTCGCCAACGATTTTTATTTGCGGATTGACAAATTTCGCACGCGAGATTCCCCTCGTAGTATGCAAGACCCGCACACTCGTTTGCCAACTGATTACACAAACTCGAAATTAAGAGATCAGTGATTCGTACTCGCGTGTTTAATTACGATCATCTGAGAAAATACCGCAACGAATAAAATAAAAGTGAATTGTTTGATTAACCGATATTCGTTAATGTCCCCATTACGTACAAAGTAAATCGGGTCTTCCTTGGAATTCTTTCACCGTTTACACACATCTCCAGAGATCCCTTGAAACCGTGTTTAAGAATCTGCCAAATAAGTACACCAGTCGAAAAGGTCGATTCGTTCGATACCCATATATATTTCCTTTTTTATTCGACAAAACGTACGTCAAACGGAGAATAAAATACAGTTCGCGGAGCTCTCTCAGTGTACGCGATGATGATCATTTTTTTTACGGATCCCGAGTTTCAACGCGAAGCAATTGTAATAGCAAATTGCCAATACGATTGTCAGGCAGAAAAAGCCTAACGAAAATGTAACCAATCTCAGTTTCTATTCTGAAACAGAAATTTTTCATTGCAAAATCTATTCAGAAATTGTACTCAGCGAATAATCGCAGTAGTTGCGTTATCGTCGAAAGTAGATTTCCAGTTGACTCGTTCCAAATTGACAAAAGCAAACCTTCGATTCATAGAATAATCGTTTGGCGACACTAAAATCGTTGAAACGGATCGATAAAATCTAGATCGGTAAAAATTGCGTAAAATTAAATCCGTGAGAGCCCACAAGAGACAACTACGAACATAATTGATTAGCTTTATCTCTGACATCAATTTTCCTAAAGATAATTCGATTTTTTTAGTTTTACATGAATGTTTTATTTTCTCGCTTATCCTCGTTATCACTTCGAGCACGTTTAGTCGAACGAAATGAGCTCGGCCGTATCGGGCTTCGTCGAGTCTTTCGTTTCGTTGCTATCTTTCATTGGGGGTTGCGGGGCGGCTGGTTGATTAACGGATGGTGCTTGATACTGGATCGATTGCGTTGGTGGTATTTGAGTCATTGGCGGTTGCGCCTGTTGCATCACTTGCATGCCGCTCGATTGTTGAGGATGATGGGAAACCGGTTGCGCTGAAGAGCTACCAGCTCCGTTGGAGATGCCCGGCGTTTGCATCGCTAAAGTTGTCTGATTCGGCGGCATGCTCGTATTGTGCTGCATTGGCATACCTTGCGACATGAGAGCGTTTTGCGTCTGCTGCTGTTGCGGTCCAACTTGGCTGACACTCGGAGGCGCTTGGGGAATGGTCATTTGTCCGGTTGGACCTAATTGCGGGAGGACTCCTTGAGGAGGACCCATATTGGGTCCCGTCGCTTGAGACATTGTTCTTCCTGGTGTTATGTGTACCGGCTGTCCTTGAACCGGTTGCTGACCCATCTGATGGGCGCCTGCTTGTTGCATCTGCGGCAATGGACCACCACCAGACACTTGGTTCATCTGCTTTGGAAACAAACGCGAGATTCGTTATTTTCTTCAGAATTTTGCTTATTCGCACATCTGAGACTTTGATTCTTATTTCAAGTTTTCAGACTTCGTATCGGTGCGTTTGCAATTTCAACTGAAACCTAGTAGATTGAGAAAGGATCCTCACAATTCTTACTGTCGATTTCAAGGGTAAAGGTCGCAGATAAGAAATATCGAGAAATCCATTGGCATTTTGATGCCGGGTCAAACCTGACAAGAGCTGAAGCAACTGCTCGTTCTCTACGAATACTCAAAGCTAAAAACCCACCATTCCTGGACCCGTCGGCACCGTCATGGATTCGCGACTTTGCGGGTTCTGTTCGGGCGAGCCTTGTTCGGGATTGGAGATAGAGCCCATCATGTGAGGAGGCACACCGCTCATCTGCGACATTCCGTAGTTTTGCATCTGATACGGCCCCATGGAAGGTGGCGGCCCGTAAACGTAAACACCCTGATTCGTGGGAGACATGGGATTGTAGTTGGAGCCTGGGGGCTGATAGTGTTGATGACGAATCGGCGAGTTTTGAGCTGCGGGCCCGATGAAATTGGATACAGGCTGATAGCTTCCTGGATTTATAGGATTGCATGCGGCAAACAAAACGTTATCGAGGCATTCCCATTAATATTAAAATCTCATTAGGAAGGCAAACTGGAATCAACTGACGTACCCATGATGTACTGTTGCTTCTGGTGTTCCTGACGCATTTGTAATTCTCTCTCCTGTTCTTGAATCTTTTGGAGCGCGAGCTGCCGCGTGTACTGCAAATATTCTTGCTTCTTTTTCCTCATTATATCGAGTTTGTGCGCCATTTGTAGCTGTCGTTGTCTTTCGGCTTCTTCAGCCTCGCGTCTCAGCTTGTCGCGATGTTCCTCGCGAAGCGCGTCCAAAGCCGCCCTCGCGTCTTTCATCTGCGCGAGTTTATCCTGCAATCCCTCGTAACACACTCTGTTGTCATCGTGCTCTTGTATGTATCGCAGTAATCTGAAATCATAAAATGGACAACGTTATGAATATCTTAATGTCAATCTTACGGAGCAGAAGCATCATAGAAGGTGAGATCATATGAAGAAAGATACTGTTTTTTTTTTTAATTATTCGTATTCCGGTACGAAAAAAACTTACTTCGAATGCATCGCCGTGATATTCATGAAGAGAGCCTGGAAGAAGCTATCGTTCGCAATCGATCTTCCTCGCGACGAATTACTCTTCATTCTGTTGACGAATATCTCAACTTGCGATCTCAAATTACTAACGAATTCCTCCATCTCGTTGTCAACCTCGCCGTTTTGCTGCTTCGGCACCATTATTCTCTGTGGCATCGGGCTGCCAATATTCGGAGCCGAGGGACTCGTCACGTCCGGTCTCGAAGCATGCTCTTCTATCATCGACTGTCTCTGTTCCCAATACTTGCGATTGAGATACTTTGCGAGTTCTGGATTGTCGGATTCTTCATCGCGGACACGTGACGGACTGGCGTTCTAGGATGAGACCGCAAAGAAATTATGATTATTTCGCACGATATCGATTTTTTGTTTACGAGGTAAAAAAAAGATTTCGTGGAATTACCGGTGAAAGGGTTGGCGAGTGAGTTGCTCTGGCGATGGGTGACGAGCTAGTTTTCACAGCGCTCGTAGCGCGTTTCTTCTCTTTTTCCTTTTGCTCGGCTTCGCTCTGACTCAGCGCGATCGCAAGATGAAGTTCTTCCTCCTCTTGAAGCTCCTCGGCTGTTTTTCGCGGTGGCATCTGCGCAAAAAACGTAAAAAAGATATTACAACGGATATTGCTAAGAAATAATAAAGGCAATTAAGCGAGACGATTAAAATATATTTTTCTCGTGTTGTGTAATTTGAAAAGCGACGCGACAATATTCCTACGTCTGTCTTGAAAGAAGCCATCTTCGTTAACTGATTCGATTAGCGATGAAATACTGTATCGTCGTGTGTTGCGCACACATTCGTAACCGCGAGTTGCGCGTCAAAACGCGATACCTGTTGTTGTTGTGCCAACGAGCTCTTGACGTACTCAGCGGGTAAATCAGTCTCTTTGGTAGAAGCGGCGCTCGGCTTCTTCACTTGCTCGTAGCAAGCTTCGCAAACTCGAACTTCCTTTTCGATACCAAATTTCGGAAGAGTTGCCGTTCTGCTCGAGCATTGCTGACAGAAAACTTGACCGCAGGCCCTACAGTGATGACGACGTTGCATGAGGGAGAAAGACACTCGGCAGCGATGACACACCTCGCCTTCCGCCCATTCAGGCGCCGTGTCCGCGCTGAACATCGCGTCGCTCTCCTTCAAAACCGGAAAAGTGTAACCTTTCTCTTTCATGACCATCACCGTATCCTGAAAAAATACGGGAAAGCGATTAACGAAATTCTATGGATATATACAATAGAATTATACATTCACAACACATCGGCGAGATTGATTCTTCAACGAAATCGGGATTCTCGCGGTGCCCAGCCATAAAATAATTATTAACTGTTGAATTGCCCATATGAGCCAATGGCATTAGAAATATTAACTGTAACATTAAACACGCGAATTTGAGGCTTTAAATATGCCAACTTCCAATGACAAAACCTAAATTGGTCCAAATTCGGGCTACTATGTATAATTGTAATATGTGTGAATGAAGCTCAAAATGCTTCTTTACATGTCTGCTCTACCTCTCGATAAGAAGAAACAACAATAAGTTCCATCTTTGAAACACAATGTAGGTAATTAGTCAAAAACCATGGAGTTTAGAAAAACATGTGAGCTCCATTATCATTACAATATGTATAAATATGTTTGGAAATCAAGCATCAATAGATCGATTCTCAAGGGATCGAAAAGTTCATAGCAAATGCTTTACTAATAGGCCACTTCCGATGGCCGAACGTACCTGTACCACTCTGTATTTGGGACTATTCCGAAACGCGAATGCCCAGGCTTGAATGAGTTCGAGAGTTTTGACCTTGACTGTATCGTGCGGAGATGTCTTTATGAGGTCCTTCAATTGTTCCATATATTCCTTGGTAGCGATTTCATTGTGAATTAAGCTGCCGCAGTTTTTAACGCAAGATTCCAAAACCTTTGGAGTAACATTGAGACGTTTCGATAAGACACGATAAGATATGGATTATTTGGATGCTCGGTATGTAGCAACCTCTTACCAATAGTCCAAAGGATGCTACATGCGGATTCGTATGAACGATCTTCTTCTTTATGGCGGCGAGGGCAGCTTTCGGTCTATGCGAGAAATGTGGAAACCCAATCAGTGCCAAACAATGGATGTAACCAAAAGCTCGATAAATTGTGGTAGATAACAGCTATTGGGGATAGCTGACGAGTAAACGATATCTTTTGGAATGTCTGGAACGTTTCAAGTGACTTACTGAACATCGCCCTGCCTGATGAGATCACAGATTTGCAATATCGCCGGCCAATCTGGATCCAGATGCAAATTACTCGTAGCCTTTTCTGCTCGTGTAACGTAAACAACGGACAATTAGGGCATGGAGTTGATTACAAATGCGCATATATATAGTAATTTCGCACTCGTCTTAACAGCCGCGTTTGCGTATCGGAGATTAATCTCTACACTCACCAAGAAGCTTCTCGAATGGCGAAATTCGAAACATTCTATTTGCAATTTATTTAGATTTCTAGCAGCCAATTTTCACTATCTTTCCGTTTCGCTTTCCTCACGTTCTCTCGTTTACTTCCGACTTTTGCTGTAAAAAAGAAATTATCACCCACCGCTGAGTCAACTTGACTGACATTTGGCAATTGACGCATAAAATGCGTGTAGTAGTTGGTACAAGCGAAGAGAAAAATCGGACTGGCGCGAGCGCCGCGATGTGGCGCAGTCACGAACTAATCAAGCGCTTCTGTAATTGTTCTCAAGAGATGGCGCGTCGAATACCGCGAAATATGGAATTAGCGCATTTTTCGTGATACACGAATTCACTCGGGCGTTTTATGTAACCGTTTTCTCCACTCGTGTCGTACATAATTGACACAAGTGTTCGCCAGCACACCGAGAACGCGTCGAAACATGAAGAACGAAATTCGTAAAGAGTTTTTTTTTTTATTTTTACACAAAGTTCATCATCTTTCGAAGTCGATACAAAAATCAGATCCCGTTCGTCATTAAAAAAATCGTTTCGTTATTGACAATGTGCGATAATCTCAAAGGGATAATCCGTACAGGGATTGCGTAGCACTATTAATTAAATTTGCCGTGAAATATTTTCCATTATTAAGTTCGTCCGCGAATCTACGCGGTCTTAGTCCATCGTTTGCGTCCAAACCTTATCATAACCACAAAGTTCGCTCCTTGTTCGTTTCATGAAGATTTTTATGTGCTAATCACGAATGACGATAATCGATCATTCCTTCGTCCCCTCCCCTCTATCTCACTTTATTGTTCTCCCCATCTCTCTCTCTCTCTTTCTCTCTCAATCATTGAGTTCGCGTCTTTGGTCTCTTCACTCATAATCATTGTGAAAACGATCATCGTGACCCCAAACTTTAACATTGGTATTTTGCTTCGCCGACCAAACCTCCTGATCGGTCAGCTTGTCTTTGTGGCCTCGCGGTGATTTCTTTTTGTTTTTGTGATCTTTGGCATTTTCGCTGGCACCCACGCCTCGAATAGCCCGCGGAACTGGAGCCGAAGTACCGTCGTTTCGTTGAACTTTATTCACCTGCTGTTGCATCGCTTTGTTGCGTACTTGCTCCACAGCCGTTTCCGTGTCTGCTTCGTTCTCGCTTGACACTGTTTCCTTCGTCAAGAGGCGATACAAGTATAATTCTTGATTAAATTCGCGACCTTTAAAAACTGACGATCCGTTTTCCTGAACATAAGTAGGCTCTGCAAAAATGAAAAGCGAATAATGACTTCAGATGGAATGGAACTTCAGAAACGTTCTTATAGGAATTGGTAATTATTTATAACGCACCAAGAACCGTTGCGTAGAAGGTCTGAAGATCGCCACTGAACGGCTGGTACTGTTGATTCGCTAGGTCGATTATGAACAGCAGAAGAGCTCGAGAGCGAGCACTGACGTTGCGGTTGACCAGAATCTGTCGAGCTTCATTTACGATGTCCGCCAGCGTAACTTCATCCGGTGCAGCATCTGAGCTGCATATTGCAGCTTTTATATCGAGTGCTTCTTTCAAACGCATGCCATACAGATATAGCTTAGAAAAGATAAAGGGACAAAGAGGGAGAGCAAACATTTAATATTACAAATGGGCTTCATCGATCTAATGATTCTCTTAATTATTTTACACGATCACTCGGATAGAATTTCCTTGGCCAATTGCGCCTTAACATTTAACGTACATGTATAAGTAGTAATATATATTTTTAAGCAAATACCTGCACAGCAACTGTTTCCATGTCATCCTCGGTCATGTTCTCCAATGATATACTCAAAGATGTAACCAGAACGGAGCTCATGATCATACGTACTTTTGTTACAGGAACTTTGTCGCTGGTCATCGCTAGCATCCATACAAAATTTGTGAAGCGCGCATGATTCTCCTTGTTTAACTCGTATTGCTCTGCATCAACGATCACAGTATGAATTAATCAGCGTCGCATTATCAACGATTGTGTTATTACACCACCAGTTTCGGTGTGATTTTTTTAGATGGGTTACTGGAGTATCAAAAGCAGGGAAACTCACTTTCACTAATGTCCTGCAGCTTCCTCATCAGAGATTTCCAAATATTCATTTGCAACTCGCTGATCGGATGATCTATTTTGGAGACTACGGATTTTGTGTACTTCATACCGAAACATCGATCTTCCAGTGCCAAATTCCAGAACTTATCTCTGTAAATCAATAAAACAACATTCAGGCGTTGCTCTAGGATGAAGATCCAAATTGAGCGTTCTTCTAACATTGCTAAAGCAGGATCGAGCAAAATATCTAAATTTGTATTTTCACATTGAAAAGCCAAGAAAAAATATTGCAAATTTGCCAAATCCATACAAAGCCTGTTCGAGATCTTGGAAGCTCTGTACGGCGGTGTAAATTTCCAGAATGCCATCGACCGGAGGTTCCTCGAAATCTAGATCGTATATTTTATTGATGATATCGTCAATTTCACAAGTTTTGGGAGACGTAGACTGGCCGGGCCTTCGAAGGACAGTTCCCTGATCCGCAGTTTTGGCCCAGCCTCTTCCTCTCCCGATGGAAGCCATGTCCGTAATCTAGATCACTTTGATCGTTTTAGTCCTGTTAGTTTTTCCTTGTGCAACAAAGAGATCCTGCAAATCATTGATTATTTGCGTGGGTTGTACGAATCACTTTTGACCCCCGAAAAGATCAATCGAGCAACGAAGATTGTTAAATAAATAATCATGCCATCGAAACGAGGTGCGTACTCCAAAAAAGATTTGTCATAAAAGTTGAGGACGTTCACCAATGTTTTGCTGCAGTGTGTTGCCAACTCGTCTCTGCGCGTGTGTACTACGATACCGAGAATGAACAACCGGCGACCGGTGTGAAAGCGAAAGGTCAATACGTGACACTAAATTTAGAAAATATAACAGAACTTCAAACTACTCTGATAAATTGCTTTCAAGTTTTTATGTACCGCACTTTCACAGAAGGACCGGTCCCCGACAACCGTGTCAATTACGGAGTCGGAATTCCGATGTACCCAAATGCTCTCTTCTTATATGGTTGTCCGCTACGCGGCGCTAGTATTCCCGCGCTGCTGTTGTGATCGCTGATAACCTCTGCAGCGCGAAAATTTGTTACGTTTCGTAGCGTCTTGAGCCGATTGTATTTTTTTCTTCTTTTTTTACTGTTGACGATATTCGCGATTAATGTCAAGTGTACAGCAATAAATACTAGCGGTACAAAGTGGACTGAATCACAACGACATAGTAAAACTTTATGACTTTTTAAATAGACTGATCCATATAGAAAAAAAGATCGATACTTTTCAACAATCAAGCAAACCCGCAAACCTTCCTTAATGTTAAAAAAAAAAGTGGTTGCGATGGAACAAATCTTTGTTCGCACCATCGAATAAATAGACGCGTCTTTGAGATTGAAGAAAGATGATTATTTTGTTATTGTTGTATAATTACGTCTGTTCGAATTGTTACACAAGTATAATCCGATTTGCGTGAAACAATCGCTCATCGTGTTCGTATATAAAAAAGATGACGTGTAGAAAAACAAGAAATCAGCGACACATGCGCCTTTGTGCGACGCTCATTTCAATAAATAGTCGTAATAAATAGGTCGCCGCAATCAATGGGCAAAAAAGTTGAGTATTTTTTTTCAGATGCTGCTCTTTTTTTTAGAATTTTGTGCTACAGCTATACAAAAAGAAAATAGAAAAAGTAATACCGGCGTGGCGATGATAAAAGTAATAATAATAATTACGTTAATGAGGATAACAAAATATCTACATCGAGATTCGTTGATTCGCAATAGTGGTGGGAACGGACTGCTCTTAGAACAATAATGCCTCTTTTTAATAAACGTATCTCATCGATATTACCACATGTTTAAACGCGTGTCTATTTACAACTAGTACGCGAGCAAAAAGTTCTATAAAAAAGCCTATCGCGATAGACGAAGAATATTTGTTTGGAAGTTTCATCGCGCGGAAAGACATACGCACATTTTTTTTCATCATTTCCTATTGCGACTTCTTTCTAGCCCTCGCGCATTGGCAAGATACAGCTTTTGCGATTTATAATAAAAATAAATTTCAATATGTTCTTTGGCAGTGACACCAATCGATATCTATTACGTCTTTCGTAATTTCGCGGAACCGGAAAACTTCCGGTTCGTCGTTTTGGAAGGATCGATTGGATATCATTCGTGTACATTTTGGCTTGAAATGTTTTTTTTTCCAGTCCGTTCCGAGATCGTACTGACATCGTGTGATTTCGCTCCCCCCCCCCCCCCCCCCCCCCCCCCCCCCCCTTCCCCCTCCCCCCCCCTCTCTACTGCACGTTCGAAATTTCCTGCAGCATTCCAAGGATATGATCGAGTTCCTGACGAAAGTAACAAAGCTGTTTGTTGCTTTTCCCCTTCTCGCCCTTGCAGTCTCTGCACTGAGTTTTGTTCCTGAGTAGATCGCGTACCAAGCTCTGGAGTGTCATCTCTCTAGACTCGTGACGCTGCTGGAGTATCGTGATCTTGTCCTGGAGCAACTGAAGCTGTTCGGTACCCTGGAATAACAGAGGAAATTATTCGGCTCACAGGATTCTGATCTTTTCAAACAAAACTCTCGCTCCGGTAGAACACAATTTTCATTTCTTTTTTTATTGTGTTTCTACGACCACTCGTTCATTCAACTAACGGAGTCGTTCGCGTACCGGTGTCGATAGATATTTCACTTTTTCGTTCAACATCTTCACTTTGTTCTCGAGATGTTCGCGCTCGACTTTCAAAACGAGGACTTGTTCCTTGTAGTCCCTTAGCTTTTCAATTTGTTGTTTCAAATGCGTTATTACGGCGACCTGAGTGTTGATCTGACCCTGAAACGAATTTTTGGTGCTTACGTCGATTTTTGATACGTAGCGAATATTCAAATGTCAGGAAGATGTTCGCGCTTCACAAACCTGCAATTTCACGACTTTGGAGTCACCGAATTTAAGACTGTATTCTTTGACTAACGCGGCTATTTCGCGCTCGTGTTCCTCTTGAAGCAAATTGAGATCGTGCAATCGCTTGTTTTTCAGCATCATAAAATCCTTGTTTATCTTGTTCAGTTCTTCCTTCAAAATGCCGTTCTCGTTGGTGAGCTTTTTTACGCTGGTAGTCTCGTCGTTCTCGGAATACTGTAGGGGATCGTATAGCTTTGGAACCGAGCCTGAGAGTCTCTGAGTATTGCCGTTCGACAAATGACCGTTTTGACAGTGATTAGAGTTGAGATCGTTCGTCTCGGTTGATCGGGCAGCCTGAAGTCTCTGATCCGAGCACAGCGAAGAGGATCGTCCATTTCTCTCGTTTTCTCCGCTTTGAGGCTTGACGTTTCGTCGATCGTTGAGCAGCTTCTCACGCTCCTTCTGCAAGCGCCTGTTGGTTTTTTGCAACTCCTGAAACTCTTTGTTGATTTTTGCGAAATGTTTGTCCTTGTTGGCGATCTCCATTTTGAGACCTCTTATAGTGGCGATCAGATGAGCATCCTCTTTGGGGTTTTGCGATTTCGGACCGATTTTTACGCTTCTGGAGTCTTTCCTATCGTCCTTGTCAAATTGGGTGGACGAGGAACGTTCTCGCTCGTCGCGCCTCGCTGCGTCTACGCTCTTGTTATCCACGCTCTTAGCGATTGTTTGAGTAAACGCGTCGTGGAAAATTGTTTTTTGTCTCGTCGTTGCGAGCAATTTTTCTTCGAGGTCGATTACTTGAGACGCGTATTTTTCCTTCATTTCACCAAACTTCTTTTGTAGCTCGCACAACTTCTCCTGACTTATTTCTTCTTTGGCCTTTATCTCGCCTTCCAGTGAAGCTACGCGATCCTCCAGCAACTTGACTTTCTCCAAGTGGATCCTCTCGTGATCCGACTTCGCGGTGAGTATCAGCGCCGACACGGAATCCGGATTTTTCCGCTTCAATATTCTCTCCATCTCGCGCACCTGGCGATTGAGATCGAGTATCTTTTTGTTGTCCAGTATAACCTGATCCTTGAGTTTGAGAGTCAATTGCTTCTCTCGTTCGACGTGACTCTTCGCGGTTTGCAATTTTTCCATTAGGCTACTCTCTTTCATGCGCAGCTCGTGTACTTCTCTTTCCAATGGTGCAACAGCTTGCTCAAGATTCTCGTATTCGATTTTAATGTTTTTCAGTTGTTCGCTCTTCGAGCTGAGATCCACTCTGAGATCGTCGGCTTTCTTGCGAGTTTCGAGCTCGGCTGCGGTCATAGCTTGCAAACGAGCATTTATGAAATCGTCCTTCGTGCGTAATTGCTCTTTGAACATTTCCAATTCTTCCTTCAACAGACTGTTCTGTTGCATCAGATCGTCGACTTTGAGGGTGGATTCGCTATTTTTCTGTCGCAAATCCGTCACTTCGATATTCAATTTCAGCGCGTCCTCGCGTAGATCTTTTATCGTGTCGGTCAACTTTTGCGTTTCGCTCGCTTCGACTTTGCTTCGTTGCTTGGTCTTTGAATTTTTCATTTCCTCGTGCAAGCGATCCATCTCAGCGACCAATCGTTTGTTCTCCGTCTCGTACGCGTTTATAATGCCTTCCTGCTTCTCCAACTCTTTCTCCAACAGTTGGACTCTCGTATCGCTTTTGTTCGACGTCACCCTCGAAACTATATCACCGCGTTTTTCGTTCAACGTCAACTCGTCTATCTTCGCCTTTAGAATGATATTTTGCTTCTTGACAGCGAACAATTCTTCCTCGAAGGACGTTCTCATGCTTTGTATCTGTTGCTTGTACATCTTCGCTTCGGAGTCTATTTGGTCTTTGAGCAAAGCGTTCTTGTGCTTCTCCTCCCGATAAAGCGCTTCCAGATCGCTCTTCGTCAAATTTCGTCGCGAATCACCACCCGCCATATGATACCTTCCTAGATTTTCCGCTTTCATCGCGTTTCCAGCCGCTTTAGGTATTGGATCAAACTTCGTGGTGGAAGGCTTCAGAGATATCTTTGAAGGCGGTTTCGACAATGTATTTTGTTTCCCCTGGTGCTTCGAGTATCTTGACACAGCCAGAGACTTTGCCGGCTGATTGCAAATTCGCCGGGAGTGTTCGGTCGACTTCACACTTCTCACATCGTCCAAGGAGGATCGCAGATTCAGCGGCGGCTTCGAAAGTTGATCGTAACTCCTCGACGAACCGAGTCGAGTGTTCTCAACGTTCGGTCTTTTATCAGGAACCTTTCGTGCTCTTTCGGGACTCTTCGTGATAACCGTCACATTGGAGTCTTCGGAATTCAATCTTGTCGCATCGCGAATGTTCTCTTCGTTCGCCTTCGATCGTGCCGTCGTTTCCTTGGTGCTCAATTTTTCGTCCTTTCCTTTGTCCACAGTCGGCTTCGTTATCATCTTTTCTTTATCTTCGGTTCTGACATCGGACACGTCTTTGCCAAGATTTTCGTTAGTTTTTTCGGCAATCAGCTTTGGTATAGCATCGGCGAACAATTCGAGTCTCGGCGTTAAACCAACGTTGTACAATTCGCTTTTTGAAGTCGTCGCGCTTCGCGACGGTTCCGCTTTTGATTTATCGCAGGTTATTTGTTGAGTGGCGGTGGATGTTTTTGGATCAACGCTTCCGGAATTTTGAGGCAATTGCTTACCAAAGGACGGCATACTGTCGAGATTCACCGAACGATCTCGTCTCTGGGAATACGTTTTTTTCCTGATACTTCTAGAATTAAAGTCCACACTCGCCGCACTGGAATCTGACTCACCGAACTCGTGAGCATCCTTCTCATCGGCGTTCTTATTTCTCATCCGCTCATCCTTCGTTTCCTTGGGAAATTCCTTTTCCAGAATTTCCGTTATTTCTCTTTCTGGATAAACAATGTTCACCCCACTTTTCTGTTCGACATCATCGTTTTGAGAAGATTGAGACGTACGTCTCACGCCCGCCACTCTCCTATCCTTCGTTTCCTTCTCTTTTCGCTCTTGACCCTGCAATATTCGCAAAAAATGCGAAAAGTCTTCTTGACCGAAACTCGAACTTCCGGATATTCCACCCTCGAGTTTTTCCTTTGAACGTTTGAGCAAATCGTCGAAGAAATCCTTGTCGACGTCAGTTATTTCTTTCTGGAGATTTTCCTTGTCCTTGCGAAACTCTTCGGCTGATCGTGGATCCTCGGATCTCGAATGACGATCGATCGGATCGTCTAGATCCGAGCTTGACGAGATCTCAACTTTGTCATCGTCCAAACGTTTCTTCCGCGAGTCCAGCCCTATCAAAGTTGTCGGTGGCTTCAAGCTATTCTCATTCTCGTGTATAATCTCGCAACCGGGACTGGTTTCTCTCCGATTCTTCTGATTTTTCGGACTTTTGCGAATTTTTTCGGATTCCTTCTGGACTTCTTGCTCGATCAATTGGAAGATGTCCCTTTCGAGTCTCACAGATCGCGAGTTATCTCCCTCGTCATTTCCCTCAGTCAACATCAGCGTGTCGGTTCGCGACGAACTCTTGGAGAGTCCAACGTTCTCGCGCACCAACTTCTCCGCCTCTTCCAGCAATTCTTCCACGGATTTTTCTTCCTCCTCGGTCGGATTTTTGCTCGTATTATCCCCCGATTTCATGCGTTCTTGGGTAGAACTTGGACTTAGGGCACCCGCGATTTTGCTCATTTCTTCCAGAAAACTTCCAATATCCTCGTCCGTTGCATCTGAAATGTTACCATATTCAACCCCATTGAAAATAAGCAACACGCAACCTCAGCGGCAGGTATTTCGCATTGACTAAAGTCGATACTTGCATGCCTAAATGATACAAGAATAACAAAAACCTTGAAAAACATACTCTCAAAATCCGACGGATATTTATCAAAAGCGGTGGAGGCGAGGATGTCACAGAGGGTATCATCTTTGTTCCGGCTATGGTCTACCGGATGTTTTTGCTGAGCCTGGACATTGCATTAATAAATCACCAAAATTAGAACATTAATCTCGCGCTATATGAAATCTAAAAGGCAATCCGATAATTGCATGATAAACAGAATTAATAGAGAATTTCTATCAACCTTGCAAAGCTCTTCTTTCTCCAGAAATTCTTTCATCGACGATGTGACATCGGTCGTCTGAACATCCTGAGGCTCAGAAAGAACAGCTGTCTTTTTGGTAGTTCCGTTGAGTCCTAAACGAGTATCCGGACGTTTCAACCACCATTTTTTTTCATCAGCATCATCGCCGTTTAGCTCCACCTTTTCCACAGCTTTCTCAGCCATCTTGGGCTTTGCTCTGAGACGCACAGAATTTTCGCAGAGGCTAAGACTTAAGGACGAACCGGCGGTGTCATCACTGCCGGAGAGCAACTGTGGCAAGGGTACGTTGAATCTCTTGAACTAACAACCGAAAAAGGCATTCTGATTGAACCATAGGATTCGCTATAATTAAAAGCAAAGTACGTTCAGAAGCGTTTGGAAATTGCAACATCCTTAATTTCAAGGTTAAGAAAATAAAACAAGGGTGTAAAACGAATACTGATCGAACGGATTGTTGACTCACGTAACCCCCATCGGCTGCGGCCGGATCTTCCGTCTCCTCGGACATTATTGTTCTCAACACTTCGCGGGTTCACTGGCGCAACGAGAAAAACGAAAAATGCCATGCAATCATCGTTTCGGCGTCCTCATCTGACATTCATCCGTTTGTTTGTTTGTACGAGGTGTCTGATATCACTCCCGTGTAGAAAACGCAAACGCTGCGTGCGCGCCGCGTCAAAACGAAACGACCAATCGGAGCTTCGGTTACTGGGGAAAGCCTTTCCGCGCTCACTCCCCATTGGCCGGAACGACCTCGTACGCATGCGCACTATTGCAAGAACCCTAAATACGAGAGATTCAGTCGTTTATCGTTTGCATAAATATCCGCTCGTAGTTATCAACACTAACTGCGTTCTATTTAATTTATAGAGCAGGATTTGACAATACTGGTCGGTACTTGAAGTGACAATGTCATTCCAATGTGTCCATTTTGAACGCCAGTTATTTAGTAATCAAAACGTTTGATAGTGATGACAGGCATGTGGGATCGACGGCCACCAGTCGCCACCTAGCGACGAGACGTTACAAGTTAACTCCGATCCATGAAGAATACAGCCTTTCGCGGTTCAATGATTCAAGTTCCCATTGTTTTAGGCTACATTGAACGTATATTCGGATTCGAAATACCATTGAGCTGCAATGGGGCGATCTGGAAGGTGGTTGAAATCTAGATAAAGCAGCTTCTAACACGAAATCATAAAAAGCCAAACGGTTGGAAACTTGACAGTTCCATTTTCAATGTCGTATCTACGTCTCTAAAGGGTTATTTTACATTCATCGACGAAATGCTCGTAGCTCGTTAAAGCGATGAGAAAAATATTCTCCATCAGCACCTATCGCTATCTGTCTCATACATATATCGCATTCCTCTACATTCGTTGATAAGTCTTACACGATCAGCTCAACATTAATCGATTATCTTAATAATTCGTTTTCGATTATGCGCCGTGTGTACGAATTCAGTGAGTCTATCGATGACTTATAAGTAAGAAAAGTATATTTTTATTATCCATTTATACAGGTCCGATAACCGAATGGGATTCGCTAACAATTCTCGCATGATCAATCCAATTCGGAAAGCTCCGTAAGTTCAGTCGCCAAAGATGTCCAACTCTCGATACAAATATAAAGTTTCGTCTTTTAGATAAAACTCAGTGAAACTTCGATAAAGCAATCAACGAAACCCATTGACGAAATAGAATATACTTCGAACGACTATAAATACGCGCACCGCGTTATTTTCCGTTAAGACGTGTTTAACATTAATCACTTAGTATTAATTAATATCACAGGAATTCATCAACTGCTGGCGATTTTATGAGGAAAAACGCTAAATACGTTCAACATTAATGCACGTGGCCTCTAATATATATATATATTTATATACGTGTGTGTGTCCGCATATTTGTACGTTCACTTTAAGGCGTCTCATGAATGCAAACGAATGAACATTGTGGTATAGATTTTTCGTTATCTCTTGTTACTTAAATCCCATAAATAAATATAACTCCATTATTACGACGTGATATAATTCTTCATTTGCGATTGGACTAAAATCTAGCGTTCGTAGTGCAAGTCGCGATAAAATCGGACGTGAACGGTCGATGAATGATGGATAACGATATTCTTGCAAACGATCGCGTGGGTCCTAGGCTTTGCCGTTTATCAGTGCTGATTGCATTTTCGTTAAATATTGGCTTGAAGAAATATCAATGGCGTTTATTGTTGTAACAAGCGTGGAGTTTGTAGAGTTCTTGGCTGGCGAATCGTTGCTTGCACGTGACGCAATCCTGATACTTTGCGATCGTTGACGCGTTCAGACGGGTTTGCTTCGCTCTGATCGCAGTTAAAGTTAGCCGTGGCAAATGTTGCTTGAGCAGTGGTGAGTTTGGTCCATTCGCGATGAAATTGTATTTCTTCGACTTGTCGTTCTTAAGGTAACCAGCCGTTTGCGATCTGAGACAGTGAGTGCTGCATTTTCGATATTTCTTCGGTGAATTTCTTCGCTTAGAGCTCGCCGTCGATTTCGAGCCTTTCACGCTCGATCCACGGGCGACCAAAGACTTGGCGTTTCGCGAATGAGCTTTAACCGAGGATCCGATGATTTCCCGTTTGACGATATATTCCATCCCGTTGCTTTCCACCTCGGACCGCGTCGTCGCGACGCTCTTATTCGGTGCGCGAAAACTCGTCGAGTTAACTGCGAACGTGGCGTCTTCGAGTTCTATTTTACACATGAGGATTGACGAGCTAAAGGGACTTTGGACCCTAATCGGTTCAACCATATCCACAGGATCATGCATGACTTCCTTCTTCAAGTTTATCTTTTTCGTGAACTCCTCCAATGGACCTTTAATTCTCTTAGCTCTCTTATCATTTTCGCGAACCCGTGAATTCTTCCGTTTCGATTCCGAATAATCGATCGCTTCGGTGCGCGGTCTCAGACTTCTCTCGGGTTCGTCCGAAACTTCTATCTTGACTTTGACCCGACCGCTCGTTTTAGGGTCGTCATTGACCCCACCTCGTTCAACGATTCCACGCTTGGTTTTTTTTCGCGGTAGAGTCGCGGCCGCGCGTTTTCTAGGTCTGAGAACGCGAAGCGGCAATTTAGGCGAAGCGTCAACTTCGATTTTCGGCATTAATTCGGGATCAAGGTTTTGCTGCTGGACGCTCAATCTTTCGAGACCCGCGTGTGAACGAACCTCCTGACCACGTTCGCGCTCGAAGAATTTATCGTCGTTCAAGGACGGTATTTCGGTTTGGATAGTCGGATTTTTGCTACCGAAAATTTCCGTTGCGAATAAATTCCTCCTTATCGCATCCCTGGACGGAAATACGTCCTCGACGCTCTGCCTTGAGTTTTCGCGGCTCTTCATTCTCGGACAACTCATCCTCGGGACGCTATCGTTGCCCGCGTAATTTCTCTTGCCGCAGTAACAACCGCAGCGCGTACATCGAGCTCCGGAAATTCTGACGAAACTTTCGCTCGCCAAACTCCCGTAACGTTTGTCGTTCTCGTACGTCGTTAGATTTTCGCGAGTCAGCACGGTCGCTTCCGTTATCGTTTGGTCCTCGTATTCCATTGGTTCCGTCTTTATCTTCACGTTGTTTATCTGTACCATCGGGATTATTATTTCTTCCCGTTTCTCCGGGCCCTGCATCCAGGACAATTGACTCTTCAAATGCCCATCCGTCTTCAAACAATCCACGTAGAATTTGTGAAACTCCTCGAGTTTGTAGTTGCACGGATGGCACATGTGCTTCGGTAGTAGATCCATTTCGTGCACCTGCAACATTGGAACATCAAACTTTTCGATCGTTTTGCGAAGAGGGCGCGCGTATTCATCAAAATGGCGGCTCGACGAAAAACAAATGCAATCGCTTCAATTGTGTTATTTCTTTTCGAGAATCATTGCAAATATCGAGCCCTGAAAGAAATATGGCTGCGCTGCGTCTGTTCTTTCGTACTCATTCCCGCGATTTTCTGCTCGACAAAATGGCGACCGTTGATGAAAATGGTAGAATCTTGCGGTTGCGTCATCGCTCGTTCGTGCATACGTAAAATATTGAAATTCTAACGAAAGCACGTGTGTTAAAAATGTCGATTACTCAATCTTTCAATATTGAAAGCTACATTCTCGGAAATTCGGTGAATCGACGCGGTATCTGCAAAATGGCGGCTGGAAAATCAGTTTCGAATTTTCTAACCTCATTTACCACAAAGATCATTTCTAGACTTCCTCATGAGCCTGTACTAAAATGAAAACCGACAAATTATTGGTTGTGCAGTCGGATATGGAGGGCAAAGTGTTTATTCCTTTATTTGCAGCTTTCTAGAGACAAACGAAGATAAAACTGTTACGATATTGGTTAAAAAAAGAATCATTTGCTTTTCATCGGCAGTGAACCGTGACTTGACTTTTTTGGCGGGAAATAGTTATCCTCATAGCCACCTTCCGGTAGCTGACGAGATTACGAGCAAGAGGCCGTCAAGAATGGCGTCGTAAATTATTCGTGATGACGTTCGCGCTCGAAGCTGTACTTTCGTTTGTTTCTTTTTAGCGAATTCGGATGTGGAAGAATGAAACTTTTAACAGAAGACCAACGATGTATCGGCGGCGTGACGTATCGTAATTACTTCAGCTGATAATGAATCGCGTGAACGGGCGAGCTACGACCGTATGACCTACCAATATCGGTAGTACCATGTTTATCTTCTTCACGTGATGCCCACGCTTGCCAAATATGTCGATGGTCATCCCAGCCTGGTTGCCACACAAACGGCACACTCGGCTACGCTCCAGAGTTTCCATTGTGCACTCTGGATGTCTTTTCTTTTTTGCGTTTCTTATAAATATCTACGAGAACAACGTTCAAAAAAAAAAAAAGAAGGTATCTTGAATTCGCGATTTTTTTGTTCGTTCTACCGTGAGTCTCGTAAACTACGTGATATAACGAGCACACGGTCTCTACTACACTGCTGTACGTTTGTAGTAGTGCACCTTCCCCCTCCCCCAACGCGGCCTCTTCCCGGATACAATTCGTCACAAGGTATTTTATACGGTGCACGTTATCAACACACTCGTATAAAATGTATATTTCCGTCGGTTCCGACGAGTGCGTGCGTTTTCTCAGTCGCCTGTTGCCCCTAATTATCACACGCGCCCCTCCTGATGCCTCCACGCACTACTCCTATTCCTTCTTCGCATTCGGCTACTTTCGGCAAACTCTCGGTATTCTCGGATCAAAGTACTAGGGTTTCGGCTCCTCCTCTCCCCCTCCCGCCACTCGTTCACTCCCACCGACGATAGCGTCATGCACACCGATGGAAATATACCAGCTGAAGCCGTTTGATTATTCAGCAACGTATCCGCGATAAAGCGTCTAGATTGCTTTACTCTCGGGGGTGTGGCGGTGACGAGACGACGAAGGCCAAGTTCGTGTCGAATGAACGGGGAAGCACGCTATACGTGTAAAAGAAACATGAAAAATACCCAGCTAATATGATCCGGGGATGTAGGACAGCCGAGAGCAACGTTCACCGAGCTTCGCATTCTCGGCCGTAAAGGACGGGACTAATCTTGCGTGGGGAAATCAACACGCGTTATATCCACTCAAGCGTTTGTCGTACGCATTGTGAGGCTTTCTTTTTCACTCTGCCGACAGTCCGGGTAGCGCCGTCTCTCCCGAGTTTCCGCCAGTGACGCTACCGTCGTATCTTTCTCGCCTGTATTCGCTTGGCATTTCCGCATCTCGGACTGTACCGCCGTTCGTGCGCAGGGATCGATCGATAAAAAAGGCTAAAGATAAAGAGGATATTGAAACGCGTTTAGCATCACGCGGTAACGGAAGAAAACGCAGTTGGATCGGCACAGAGTATTTTTAACTTTATCAATTGGAGAAATTGACTGATTACGAGATGTGTAAATAATTCGATGTTGCTAAAGTACCGTACGCAATTTTCCAAGATTTTTCCCGGATTTGCTACACACGTGAACTATCGGTACTGCAGTCATCGACGTTGCCGACCGCTCCGACAGCGCGCTTTCTCTTTTTAGCTCTCGATTTTCTTCCATGACCCTCTCCGTAATTTCTAGTCTCTATGATGGAGTGAAGGACGTTCCGCGTTCTGTTGTGACGTGCTCCTAACCTCGTACTAACGTTTGTTGTCGCTGTCGCGTACTAATTTTCTTCGCGTCGTAATTCATCGTATTTTCATCGAAATGTCGGACGCAGACACCTCGAACGTGAAAACTGCCGCGGAAAAGCACGCGGAGAGGATGAAACGATTGCGAGAATTACACTCGAAAAGGGTGGGTTTGTTTGGGTTTGGAAACTGAAAAAGACGAGTTTCTCGATTAATCGCTGTTAGTTTCATAAAGTATTATTTCTTTTTTGATCGTCGTTTATTTTTGTTTCTCTTGCTATTAGAACGAAGCGAGGCAACAAAATCACAAAGAAGTCGTGGAAGAGGACAAGAGGAATAAGTTACCAACGAATTGGGAAGCGAGAAAACGCCAGGCCGAGTGGCTCATGGCCGATGATGCAGCACAAAAAGCAGCTGAGGAACAGGTAAGTTCTTCACAGCTGTGCCCTAATCGATTCGATATCGAACACTATAAGTGATTCTAAAACGCATGGTGGTATCAGGGCCTGGACTACGAACGCCAAAAACTTTTGCATATCGAAGCTAACGAAGCCGAAAGACTGATCAGAAAAAAGAAGAAAAAAAATCCAGATACAGGTTTCGCTGACTTTGAACAAGCGACGACCAGGCAATACAACAGATTGGTCAAAGGGATCAAGCCTGACATGGAAAAGTACGAGGCGGCGCGGGAAAAACTTGGACCGGCATTCTACGGCGATCGGAATACAATATTGCAGGGCTTGCACGAAGACAAAAAAGATTCCATCGATCGCATGGTCGACGACCTAGAAAAACAGTAAGATAATTCAATCCACTAATGATAAAACTTGATATTTTCTTCTTTAGTTAATTGTCGATCTTAATCGTTTCGCTTGTTTCAGAATTGCCAAACGTGAAAAGTACAGCAGAAGGAGAACCCACAATGATGACGCTGATATCGATTACATCAACGAGAGAAACGCAAAGTTCAATTCAAAACTCGAGCGATTCTACGGGGAATATACTCGCGAGACAAAACTCAATTTGGAACGTGGAACAGCGATTTGAGTTTGTCGGATTTCTTTATCAATATTTGTGCGTATATATGAGGCTATGAAATGTAATGAAGTTACATCGAATGAGCTGTACATTTTAGTTCAAGTCCCGTCCAACAGAACGGACGAATATTACTTTTTTAGCAATACTTTTGTTCCGATGTTAAATGTTGGAACAAAAACCATTCAAGTTTTGATTCGTACAAGTAAAAGGTGAAAAACTGATTTGGTGCAATTTTCTTACAGTTAAAGTATATACTTCAAAACCTGGACCTTTTGGACACCTTTAGGTTATACATTTGGTTAGTAATTGTAGCAGTTATATCCATCGTTTTGAAAAAAGACGTTTCAAGGAAAATGCGTTTTGCGTAAATAATACAAGAGGACTTACCGTCTTTCGAAGTCAGAACTACTAAGAATTTCGATTCGCAATTTAAACACATTTTTCGAACGTCGAACGTTGCATTACTATTCAAATTTCAAATAAAAATATTAATTGTAATATACATGTTATATCGTGATGCCAATTTCGTGGATTTTCCCTTTTTTCGCTTATACTGTTTTCCTATTGAGTTATTTTATTAGATTATTAAATATTTACAGTTTTTTTTTTCAATTTATCGATATCTAGTTTTGCTGGCGTCACACCACCCAACTATGCACCGTTCCTGCGAACAGAGATGAATTTTGTTCAATTAAACGATTCCCAATAAATGACATGCACGATAACACTGACGTTATCATACTCACTCCTTGGTGAAGTGAAATTATGATGGTGCGTAACGCGTATGTGAATATCCTGCGTCTCGCCTGTTGGATAACAATAAAAAGCTCGTTATACCCCAAGAGGTGAAAATCCACTTTCTTTATCGAGCATTCATTAAAAAAAAACGATAAAGTGAAGCTTCCAGATTGTATTTGTTTATTTCACACGTCAATAAATCACAACGCCACAAAATTATTTGGAAGATGATGCTCAAACATTTATTACTGGTAATATTATGCGGACATTTTTCATGCACATGGAAAACAGCTGAAATTTCGAGATAAAATCATGCAATAATTGCTGCTATGTACATTGCCTTTTGGCCCCAGTCTGACGTGACATTTTTGGATATATTCTCGTTGAATCACGAGGCGCCAAAAATCAGGGTTTCCAGTCCTGGAGCGGGTGTCCGAATAATCCAGACATCATAGGCCTTTTCATTAAAGGGCATCGAAAAAATGCTGTTCAACCGTTGCCGCTTCAAACATCATTAAGTCTAAAACAATCGTATCAGCTTCGAGCTTTCTCACTCGAGTCTAAATTTTCACGCTCGACAACCTGCAGCTCTATCAAGGCAGAACATTTTTCTCTTTGCTTCAAACTTTGAACAGGTGAGCAAAGATTCAATATTTAAACAACCCAGTTGCTCTTTCCGGCGGAAAACTTTCTCCTGATTAAAAATGAAAAACTTATATCGAGCTGCCCAATGTAAACTTGAGTTAACGAATTCACTTGCTTGAAATTTTTTCATACACGATAGTATTGGTGCATTCGTTTGGAGAAGTAAAAGTCGATGTTGTTCTTTTCGATGCACTCTAATGCGCATAAGTATAGTAGGCGCATAAAAACTAGGGATTAATAAATAGTAGAGCCTAATTAACAAAGATCGTTACAACTAGTCGGATTTTAAAGTAAACTCACAGGCGATAAAAAACGCGGGATCACGGATTTGTAAAACTATGGCCATAGTCCGATTAACGTTACGGACACACGGAAACACACATCCGCACAAATTCTCATAATTATTCAAGCATTGGTTACCATTTCGTTGTTACGTTTTTCAACAATATTTACAAAACAATTATTACAACGAAAAGAAATAACGAGCCGTGCAGTATCGACAAAAACTGAAACTTTTCAAGCAATTTAGTCTGTCGATCGTTTTTCTATCTTCCCCCCTCCCCCAAACTGATTATCGCATCGTTGATGCTGTTGTTTTTGGTGTTAGGCGTCCGAAGGAACATCAAAACGAGGATCAACGAAAATCGATCGATTTACGAGCGGAGATACGAGGATCGCCCGTACCTGTGTCGCGAACGAGCAACCGCGGCATGTCGCACTGCTCGCACTTGTCCATCAGCGGATGATTGTCGAAAGTGCACATTCGACATACCCACGATGGACCTTCGCATTCCTCCCAATTCTCGTTGCTTGGTTCCACCCTGCGATTCTCCATGTTGTTGTGATGTTGATTACTTCTTGGTGAAACAGGTGTCCGCCATACTGGTGGCCTACTCGGTAAAGGGGGTGGATCCGGTGGTCTAATTCCCGTAATACCACCCACGTAATTATCGCTTAATGCGTACGGTTGACCCGTGTAAATGCCCTGATAAAATTCCTCGTTCGTTTCACCCAGAGGAACTGCGAGGCAAATTCAAATTCAATCAAATTATTCACAGCTGATGATTGGTTTGTGCGTTTCAAGTAAACATCTTGAATACACGTAATCTCATATATGCAGGGTGGATCAATAACTATTAGCACCTTAAACGTCTTCGAAACTATAAAGTTCACAGAAATATTTGTTGAAATGAAATTGCACGTTCTCATGCTTATAGTTATTGATCCACCCTGTATATGTGATAAATAATAATACTGATTATTTGTTATTAAACATACGGTTGAATGTTACGTCCCTCTGCTTACGTATATAAGTATATTAATTTCAATATATATTATTAACAACAATTAGTAATATATTGAAATATGCAAAAACATTTAGTTCACGATTTTTAATTTTTTTAAATTTCCCTAGTTGTAGGTTCAAATGGAAAATCCTTCTATATTCTGATTTTTAATTTCCAATGCGTATGCCCAAAATTAATTCAGTAATTTTAATTGCCTCAATCGATTTAAAAAAATTGATATTCTGAAAAAAAACTCGTGCCTTGGTAACTGTGCAAGCTTTAAGATAATTCAGTATTATCAGCTTTTCACGATTATCACTTTGAATATCGATCATGTACGATGCCTTTAACCCGAGTTCTTCATTGATTATTAATTATATAATTAATAATCAATGAATTATTAATTATATACTTAATAATACATATATTCCCATGTATTATTAATTGCGCATGGAAACATTAATACTTAAGGATATACAAATTTGTATACAAATATTTACATATTGAAACGCTCGCGCATGTGTGTATGGATATAGCGTGTATATTTAAAGTGAAATACCAACCTCTTGGATCAGACCTCTTGTCTACTTCGTCGGCGAGTCTGTCACATTCTAATCGCAGTTGATAAATCTCGCTTACTAATTTTCTCTTGATTTCCTGTAAGAATATAATTCCGACGTTTATGTCTCGTTCTCGACACTTCTCAGAATCTCGCGTAAAACTGTGCACATTATCGTGTCTCAATAAACCATGCCCAATGGCACTTGGTGGCATTCGTCCACATACGCGGACGAGGTGTTAAAAATATGCTCTTGAATCACTCCGATGGTGCTTTTAGAGATTTTTTTAACTTATTTTTCTTTTTTTTGAAAATCGTATTTTCGCATGCTTACCTCAACGGGCGAGCTGGAATCCAACGGTCTCACGAGTAGCTGCAATTCTCGCTTCATCGCTTCGAGTCTTCCCTTCTCCGCTATGAGTTCCTTCTCGAGTCTTTCCTTCCTCAATAATTGTTCCGCGATTAAAGAGGATTGATGCTCCACCACTTTGAAAAAATAAAGGAGGCATAGCTGAATCTAAAATCTTTGCAAACGACCCAAGATGGAGAAAACCATATTCTAATCTTGAAGGATGATACTGAAAGGTCACAGGAGTCAAGAAGTGGCAATTCGACGACGTCGAAATAATTTCGTTGCTTCATCGTCAACCAAGAAGTGCGAATGTATAAATTAGACGAAAAAGCCTGAAACGATCTTGTCGTTTAGTACGAGCGAAAAATAATTTGGATGATCCGGGTAGGGATAATGGGACGCGGTGATAAACGTCTAAACGTAGATGCATTACTGATATTTGCATCCGGTATTTGAGATCGTATCAGGTGGTTAGCACGTCATTATATAGTGGAGACGTACGTATGCATATTGGACAGCAGAGTGTGTAACGCCAGCCATGTCTATATATAGAACGCGAGCGTGGGCCAGGAATGCGTAAATATCGTTTCCCCCAAGTGATGATGATAATAACGTGGGCGTGTTTGCACGGAACTCTGCTCTACAATAGCATACACTCGGACGTTTTCGAAAATGAAAAAAAAAAAAGAAGAAAAAGTCATCTCCCGTGGTAGTATTTAAGAGAAGACCAGTCAATTTGGTTCTCTAGAAAAAACTGCACGGAGTTGTAGAAAAAAAAACTGCTACGAGCATCCTGTAGAGAGTGATAAAGTTTTTATCGTTTCTCCAGAGATCTCTACAGTTGAAAAGAAATGGTGAATCGTCCGTTACCTTGATTGGAAGGCAAGCAGTCCGAGTCCGCTTTAATCGCGTTTTGCTCTTTCGCCGTTGATGCGGAAGGAGGTGACGAGATCGTTCGAGCGGTCGAAGGGGTCGTTGGTAAGCTAATGGGTTGTACGAGGCTGGCGATAGGTGCTGAAGGGGTCGTTGGGGCACTCATCGTTGTCGTAGGCCTGGGCAATTGGCTCGGAGGGCCAGCTGGGAGACCTAAAGCAAAAAACGTTCTTCAGAATAGGACTAAACTTGGTATACTTTCACGAGTGAAATTCTTTGATCCTGGCAAACCTGGTGGTCTCTGTTGGCTAGCTTGATGATGCGGTATAAGGGTATTGGGTCTTGGAAGTCCCATTGGTGGTCTTATTCTCGCCGAAGCGACGCTACCGACGCTACCCGGTCCTATACTGATCTGCAAACGGCTCTGAAAGCCTCGAGGATCCAACGAGGACGTAGAGTAGGTGAGGCTCGAGCCTTGGGATCTTATGTCGATCGGTGGCTGCGGATCGGACGATGGCGGCCTCAATGTCAGGCTCACCGACGTGTAACTTCTCGTTTGGTCAGCCGATGATTTTTGAAGATTGAGCCCGCAGCTCGGGGACTTGCCGGACTGAGCCAGCCTCGGCTCGACGTAGTGCGGTCGGGGCTCGACTACCAAGTCGCTTCGTTTTGCTGTCCCGATCGTCGGAACTATTCGAAAATCTGGTCAATCCAATCCCCTATTAGCGAGCCTTTGTCGAATAAATTTTCAATGAGGGAACTATTCCAATAGTCTCTTATGGAGTATAATCTCGAGTCTCAAAAATACCGATCAAGTATCACCACCAACGAATCTCGCGGGTCTGCTACATTTGTTTGTGATATCGTATTTTTTTTGGGTCGAAAATAATGTAGACGAATTCAATATTGGCCACTAAACTGTCATTTGACTTAACCAAGTCTGAAAATATCCAGTCTGAAACATCCCAGTTAACATTTATCGATAGAGGGCAGTCTGATCTTGAAAATTTGAAAACAGCCCTTTATTCGATGATGATGATATCTGCTCATGGCCTGTCGATCTAGTTTTTTGTCGAATCAATAGTTTTGCTATAAGTTAAAGACGTTCCATCGCGTGAGCTTACGTTTTGATGGTTGGCTCATGTCTTACCGTGATTACCAGCCGGACTGCAGGCAACGTTAACGTTGAGCTCGAATCCTTGTGTTCCGGTGGTCGATTGGTTGCCGCGGTTGCGCGGTCTGTTATTCTCGTGAACGGAATTGGGAATATCGTTGGTAGCTGTTGTCGGGGTTGTTACGGTGGTGGCCTCGACGGCTACCTTTACATTGGGATTTACCGCACCGGCGAAATCCTCGAAGAAGCCTCTGGGATAAAAAGTGGCCGGTGCGGAAGAGGGTGGCGCCGGACTTAGAACGTCCGAGTTTTCTTTACAATCGAACGGAAATCGGGTACGATCGTGAGGCGAACGTGAGCATCGACGAGATACCAGTGTCCTTCCGATGTCCAATGATGCTGGTCTCTGCGCTCGAATACTCTGCTGTACCCCCTGCTGGCGAGGACTCTTCGTCGTATCCGAACCGTTCAGACTCGTCGCTCGCTGATAACTTAACCCCCCACGTCCGCTTCCACGCTCGATCACCACTCGACGATCCAATCCTTTTCCCTCCTGCTGCTGACCAATCGGTCGATCCGACTCGGATGCCGGACCGCGCGGAGGAAACGCACCTGGGGATGGACGGGAATCTTGGGTCACGCGTAAACTTCGTGCGCATGTTTCCTTGTCGTGACTATTCTGCAACAGAGATTCAGAGTTCGGGGACGGGGACGACCGACACCTTCGTATGAAAATCATTATTCAATACGCGGGCCACCTCGCGCGCCCTAAACGCGAAAAAAAATCATCGGCTCAATTTTCAGAATACGGCCAATAAAAATTAAGACTCAAAATTTGTTTCAGTGACTTTTTATTTTCGTATTAACGAACTCATAAAATGGGCCCGAATTTTTGGGATTTTTCACATTTATACTTTCGTATATTCCTTTATTTTTTTTTACAGATAAATGTTTTAAAAAATCATTTATAATTAAAAAAATACATTTTTTCATTTTGAATTTCTTTGAAAGATTATCATGAAAGGACGTTTTTTTTGAAAAATTATTGTTGAAAATGAAAATAATCGATGTTGGAGTATGCATCGTTGGAATCCAATGAATATTGAATCTTTTAATTTGTCGATCTTTCTTACCGATTTGGAGTATGAAAATCGCTTAAACATTTTTAAGAAGTTCACGATTCTGATAAAAAAATGTGATTCGGATAATGATTGAAGTAAATAGATAATAAATTTAAAAAATCGATGTAGTTTGATCATGCAAAATTTGACTTTATAAAAAATCGACTTAAAAAATTTCGATATCTTTGAATAAAAATGAAAAATCGACTTTCTTCGTCCTTAAAAAAAAAAGGGTATCGCTGAAGTTAACCCTAACTCAGCTCTATGGATGTTTCAAATGTTTTTAATGGTTTGTTTGAAGCCTGTAACGAAAAACTAGATTCCTCGTGGACTAGCGGCCAAATTGTTTCGAATTCGATTTTCGCCGTATTCTGGATATGACCCTCGAAAAAAACGAGCATCACGAACGTGCGATTAGATCTTTCATTTATCCAAACATCTCGGAGGTGTTACTGCGACGTGCAAACGCCGCTGCGCGAAGGACTTTTTTAGTGCCATTGACAGAAAACATTAAAGGTTAAGAGAGCCTGAGTTCCGAAGCTCGAAAGTGAACGGTGAGGGGAAACATCAAAGGTTAAGCTGAGGCGAGGGATCATGTGATTTTTGTTGGTTTTTGTTGGTTCGACGCGATTGATGCCAAAGATCATATCATTGGAATGCAATGAATTTTTCTCTTTAGCTTTAGGGTACGAAAATCGCATTTTCCGGTTCCGGTTTCGTTAAAAACGAAACCTAACCTGATATGCGAAAAGGAAACATCAGATAAAAACGAAAACGCAGCCGTGACGGTAGAGAACGCAGGATCAGTGTTTGGCTGCAGTGACCTTCCATATCGATCGATTGGCATAAACCAATACTTGGATGGATGACCGCTCAGCCATGCACCATTCCATGCGCCGTCTACCGACGGTTTAACTAAGTTTCCCTTAGTGACATCACCGAAGCTCCGCAAACAACAAAAATGGCCACGTTTTCCGCAGTTTCCCCCTGCCCTCCTGCGCTACGTTAATACATCGAGTATTGACGAAACCCTTTCTGAAGGACTGGAAATAGTGAGGTTTCGCCACGTTCGAATGCGCACACAAAATTAGTTGAAAAATGATTTTTTTATGAAGTAAAATCAGAAAAAAACATCGAAACTTTCGTAACATTCCAATGATGCGAACGAGAGGGATGCAGAGAAAAAAAAACACACGGAGGCACGACCGGGCTACCTGGGCAATGCACTGGGACACGATGTGGTCGGGGAGCGCAGGAAACTGTTGCTTCAGCTCGTGGAACAGCTGCATGATGGTGATGTTAGAGCAGTAGCACTCCCCCATCGTGGGCCCCCATCCTCCTGGCAGAGTCGCTACCTGCTTTACCGCCAGTTGGAAATTTATCATTCGTTATATAACTATATAGACTATTACGTTCGCCCTCTAACGTCTTTTTCAACAAACGCTTTGTGGTCTTTCTCCTAGCCCCCCCCTCCCTTCGGGCCCTTTTTCGATTGTCTTCTCAAACTATCCACGAAATGGTCGACTGCTATCAGTGCAGACATTTCTGTATGTGATTTGGTGGGTGACCGGTGGATGATCTTTTCTCGTGTTTTGAGCAGTTTCTCTGGGCCTTCTTGCAAACGTGATAGCAATGAAAACTGCGCAAATATGTTTCCTTCTACCAAGTATTCTTAAGCACTGACGATTTGTAGAAGTTTAAAAATCTTTTTTGCTGCAAAAGATTTCGACTGATTTATTCCAAGCATTTCCGTTACTTGATGGTGAGCATTCGTGCATTTTGCACAAGGAATGTTCAAAAAATATTTTAAAGTCTAATTCGTATACAGTAAAACGTCGTTTGTACGCTTCTGATACGTTTTAATCACTTATACGTCATCAATTTTATTCCCCTGTGTCACGTGACTGCTCTGGACCGCGTTTTGATGTTTTGTTTACGGTTTGTCGACGTAGTCCGCGCAAGGGCATCAGGCGAGGGTCCGCATTCACATGTTTATACAGGGTGTCCCACGTAAGAATGTCATCCGTGAAATGGGGGGTCGGGGTTGAAATTCCGAGACGATTGATATAAGCATCGCATTTTCGCAGTCTAATTTTGTACATTCGGCAAAAACTCGGGCATATTCGTAATCAGTGGAAAATGTCCGATTGAATAGACCTTTTTAAGAGCTTAAAAACGGAATAAAAAATTTCCGAAATTTTTCTGATTTTTCCGACGAATCAATACTGAGCCGAAACTCGAATCGATCGATGGTAAAAAACATGTCACAAACAGCCATGCAAGATGCTTGGCAAAGCAAGATTCGCGTCGTATCGCGTTTACCCTTTCAATATACGTGTATCGCGCAAATAAAGCCGGAACGTCAACGTTTAACGACATTATTAAATGTAAGCGCGCGTAGCGGGTGAAGCGTCAATAGATCTTTGTAGGATGCATATAGACGGGTATAAACACGCGAGAGATGCGGAAGAGAGCGAGCCGCGAGGAGGGCCAAAAAACGTCGTCGCGACGCGTACGTCGAAGCGCGGCGGCGGCGGCGGCAGCAGCAGCAGGTGGCTTCGTGCGGTTTATAATTTTGCATGTGTTAGTGTTGGCAACGAGAGAAGCGAGAGATACACCCGCAACGGTGGACACCTGTGCCACACACGTGTCCCTAACCTATAACGAGAGTGAGAGAGAAAGAGAGTGAGAAGCGAGGGCGACAGTGCTGCCCGAGTAGTTCGTTAGGGTGAGTGCTCCGTCCACTAGCACTCAACTTTTCCCTCGATTCCAATAGACTTTTCAATGTCCGTTTTGGATTTGGAGCGTCAAACCGGAAGTAATATATCTTTTGAGTCGTCCGGATTAAGAATTTCAACCAATGAGTGACGCGATCGCTGCCCAATTATGCGAGGGACTACAAAGTTACGCTTGCAGTCACCACCAATTTCCAGCGCTGCGAGTCCGCCCCCCACCACCATCGACAGCAGCGCCGAGGTACGCGGTATCGCCAACTTTGACAAATTGACAATAAGTGCTCGGAGAGTTGGCCAGACCCGCGAAAATCGCTGCCCAAGTATATGTCACGTACGATGTTGAACTATCATCGTTACGCTGTCACGCGGCTATATTTTACGTATTAAAGGCAAATGTGTTGTGTTTGTTTGTATCGGCCGTGGACACTTGCATCGAAACGCCTCGCGAGACGGTTTCTTTTCGTGCGCTTAGCCCGTACGGACACGCTTTTCATCGGGGACACATTCCTTCTCTCTCCCTCTTTTTCTATCTCTTTCTCTTGACGCGTAGGGAAAAGATGCCGAGTGGAATCGGCATTTGGCAAATCGCCATATTAAACTTCTGTTACCAGCCACTGAAGCCGCATTAATGCGAGCCGCGAACCACCGAAGGAAGTCGCTTTTTTTCCTCTTATGCCCGTTCCCCAATTCCCCGGTCCTCAATCACGAGACATGTCCATTCGCGTATTCGTTAACACCTGCTCCCTATTTCGACAGCCATCTTGATTTTATTCTTGCACTTTCGGAAACTCGCGCGTTTCGGCTTTCGTTCTTTTTGGAAGTATCGAACGGGTCGAGAGTTGCCCCGTCATCTTTCACGGTGCAAGGGTCATCTCGTCGAAAGACGCGATCGAGTCTTGATGCCAAAAAAAAAAATTCGAACCCACCGACTTCGAACGACGATGACGATCACGCTGCGACACTTTATACCACAAGATGGCCTCTAACCGTATTTTTTAAAACTTTGAATCGCCATACATATATACAGGGTGTTAATGTATGCTTTTAGGATTTTTAGTAAAGATTCGTCTTCTTCGAAAAAATCAAGTGTACTTTTGCTGGTGGTCGCACATGAATAATTCGGCATTTTAGAAAACAATGAAAATTCTGAGTACAGCATAAAAGTAGTTGAATGTTGAGTCCGAAACACGGCTACCGAATTTGTTTTTTTCGTATTCCACGATGGGAAAGAAATTATATTGTTTACATTGTTGGAATGCAACAAAACCTGATTATTTTTTCATATCTTCTCTTTTATCACTATCCTAGAAGATTTTTTGCAAATGAAAGTCATAAATTTGTAAAAATGATAAAAAATGGACAAATGGAATGTAATTTTGTTTGAGGAACGTAAAAAACCTTTTCAAGAGCATGGCGGAACGTCCATCATGACGCCAAATTTTGCATCAGTGCACTTCCCAGATTTCTTTTCCATTTATTTTTCTATTCTATTCTAATTCCACTGAAAAAAGTTGTAATCAGCGTTTTGTACTCGAAACGTAATTGTCTCTATTCTGCAAAGTGTAATCTCGTTGTTTTCCAAGAAAGCCTAATTTTCTCGAGCAAATAATGTCATATTTATCGCGATAGGAGAATCGCAGCGGCGGAGCCTTGAAAAAACACATGGCCACGTAAATAAACATCACCCGGTATATCGTTGATGCACAGCGAGAATTCAGGACGAAAAAGCGATACGCATAAAGCGATTGGCCACGCTTGACGTTCGCAAAATCTCGCTAGTTACGATATATACAAGTGGTAGGTATAGCGATTTCGTTACTTCGAAGATTCACCGTTCCGCGAGCTCTGCCAGTTCACTTTTCCGTTTGGACGCGCGAGCGTTCGTTGGCGACATTCCTACGTCATTTGGCTCCGTATTTTTATGGAGGCTCGAGGTATATCCGGACAAACGAGGCATTGTCCAAACGAGGGAACAATGCGAAGAAAAGTAGCGAGGTTACACGCGCGTATCGCGAGATCGCCGACGATCCGACAGGCAACACGAGAGAGGGCGCGACCGTTGCGAATAATTTGAAAGATATAGCGGGTCGTTTGTCATTTATTATTGCGCTCGCGCGCGGTTACCAGCGTAAAATTGGAGTTCACCCAAATCTAATAACTTTTGGATTATGATGATCGCCCGGAATCCTCCTGTCATACGCGTCCCAACAGCGTTAATGGGATCGCGTTCGTCCCCGGTGGTAACTTTTAATAACTCTCAATTTTAAGACTATTCGATTTCGGCCAAGTTCCGCAACGAGGTTAGGTATCGCCCAGCGATAGCGGAAATAGCGACCGAGAATAAAGACGCCCGCGACACCGTAGAGATTTTTTGGTTCGAGAATGGACGCTCTACTGGAAACGTACTTGCATTCATAACCTCAAATCTTATCCGTGAAATAAAAATCTTCGAGAGAGCTTCCGGTGAAAGGGGCAACTTCGAAAGCCGCGCGCAGCCTCACCGAGACCCGACGACGCAGCTGACTGAGGAATTTGTTTTCGTCCACGCGGCCGGAGGCACCGTCAGAGACGCGAGAAAAAGGAAAAGCTCGAATTCTCGCGGGCTCCCGCAGATATTCGTGTCACACAAAAATATTTCGTGCGAGGAGAAAAAAGAAAAAGCGAAGAAATCTCGAGCACATTCGTACGAAAAAAATATGCCGTTATTTCTTCTGCGATTTTCGAAATAGAAAAAAACCGAAGTGAGAATATCTTCGAAAAATAAACCTCGTTTACAAATTCATTCCATATTCCCGACGCTTACGAAAACTCATCGCCCATCGTATATGCACCAGGGCACAGGGAAACTGCATAAAACCGGTGTCAAATTCTACACGTTTCATTACCCTTCGATTCGACTGCTTCACGCTCGTTTCTAAACGCGTAATCGAACGAACGACCCAGCGATCACCCATCCAAGTACCGACCTCGTAAAGGCTTTCCGAGCAGAAATCGCGGAAGCCGCACTTTCCGCTCGGCCGCCGGCTTCCTTAGTGTCAGCTGTGCACGTATATACGCTGATTCCCCGACAATCGGTACGCACCAATGACAAGGGATTCCATGCCTAATGTCGCATTCCTGCTCCCCCCTTCTCTTATTGCCCAGGTGTATTTTCGTTTCTCACTTATAACATGGCCGCCAGCGATAAAAGTCAGCGTGCGAATGGGTAAAGCATTTGAAAGTGCTTTGTTCGATCGAGATTGAATTTCGTACTACCCCAATATCTAATAACTCGATATGCCCTTCGCATGTTGTATTAGTTAAAAAAAAAAACATAGAATCGTACGTGATTCGCTGTCCCTCGTAATGTATTGCGGTACGAGGGAAAAAACTTACCGGACGGCAACCATCGATACACGTCCAGAGGCAAATAGGCCCATAGATGATTTTGAAGAACGGAAAAGAATGGAAGAAGCAAAAACCGACAGAAAGATATTCGCGTAATTAGAGTCGCGTGCAACACGTTATCACTTTTCGTTTCAATCACAATAAATCGCTCGTTCGCCAACGATATATCATTTTTCTCTGTACAAATGTTTCATATACAGATATTTATGCATACATAAATTTGACTATGAATGTCCTCGGTGATAAATGCGCGCGCGCGCGACAGTTCGCGGTCCTTCGTGTAAAATTCGCAAGGATCCAATTTCGAATGAACGCGATGGTACAGTTACATCACAAATTTCGTAAATCGCGACCGAATGTACATATATACATATGCGTAAGTGTATGCGTGCGTGTTGTTTTTTTTTTATTCTCTTTTCCGTTGCTCTCTGTATGTACGTGACTGTACAGATTTTTTTTTGCTCCGCCACGGAGGGCGACCACTCGGACGCGTCTCTCCTTCGTGTCTTGGACTATTATATCCAAAATAACGAGGAACGCAGCGACCGTCCGTCGGGGACCACTGATCAGCTGTGCACTGAGTTCTCGCACGTCTATCGCCATGTTGACCACACACGGTGGAAATCAAACGCGCGTCGAACGTTTCGGAAAATTCTCGCGAAATTTTCCGGAAAAACGAGTAACGAAGAGGTAGGAATTTTTCGGGGAGTTTTAATCAATCGTTGGAATAATCTGAGATCGGAAAGAAATAATTCGGTGATGACGATGAAAGATTTTCGATTGACTCGCGCAGTGGCAAGATGGCGGAACTCGTCTGAGCGTTCGGAGTCTTCGCGAGACGAGAGATATGGCTTCGGGGGAGGGGGGCACTATTTATGAATGGAAGATCCAACCGTCCTTTTCCTTCTGCCACGAGATAGTTTCTCATCTGTCTCGCTTTCTCGCGCCTCAAACGGGACAAGGGAAAATCTTTTACCATCTCACTATCCTAAATCGCCGTCGCGCTATATTTACACTCAGAACTACCGGATGCTTTTCGTTTGTTCTTTTTCCATCTCTCTCTCTCTCTCTTTCCCTTTCTCTCTCCTTTTTTGCTGTCACGCTGTCTACCACTCGCCGCGTTCCTCCTCGTTTACTTTTTGCTTGAATACCCTCGAGCCAATTGCCCGAGTGGATCTATACAACGGCCCATTCACTGCTTTGTTTTCTTGAAAAATTCAAATCTCGATTGTAGCCAGAAAATCCGCTCGGCCTTCGTTACTACCGCGCTCGCGTATACGCGAACGGTAATGACCGTTCGGCAATTAAGTTGTCTTATGACGCTGTACCGATGCACGAGGACGCTCAACAATTTACTCGGCAGGCTCGCAAGGAACATCAATGAACATACGTCACTTTATTTCCTCGCAACGTCATGACGAAAGAAAAGATGGAAGTTATTCCCTACATGCCTTCTTTCTACCAATGACCTTTCCCCATATAATGTGCCTAGTAAAAAGAAATCCATGATTTTTCCAATAGATGGCTATAGTTATCTGCATCTCGCGTTGCGCAAGTCCAATCGGGTTACACTAGATGGCGTTCGATAAATGAGATTTCTTACTAAAATTTTGCGACAGTTTTGTGATTAGTCGACTCCAGAAAGTAATGGATTTCTTTTTACTACACCTAATAAATGTGGGGTGGAATTAAAAATGGATGAAAGGTCGGGAAGAAAAATCTTATCGAAATTATCCGATTTTTTTTAAGGATCTGGAAACGCCTTGAATAAAAGAGGCGATTTGTCAATTGTACAATTTTATTGCCTCGCTCTCCTCCGAAAATGATTTTGCAACACAGTTTATAAAATTGGGCGACCGACGACGATTTTTGTAGCGGTTCGGATCGTCAACTGCGTCCCAGTGAATCGCCTCCTTGCATTTTTCCCTTATATTTGCATTTTATAAAAAATTATCCTTTCTGAAAGGATATAAATCGTAGCTCGACATCCATTCGTCTGATTCACTTCAGAACCAGACAGAGCACATCTTTATAAACGTTCTACCCTACCAATGAATACTTTCTTCAAAATTTCGTCCACTCGTTGATAATTATAAATGTCGATCATCATGAAAAAAACGAACTTTTTACTGCAGCTCGTTGTTTTCACAATAATCAACAATATTTCGTATTCCGTCGTACCAAAATTTCGTCGTTAAACGAAAAACGCATTTCTCGTTTTCCACTCTCGATTTCCCGAGTTTTTCCAAAAGCACAAAAATTCGAACAACGATGATTTCATTGTTTATCAGTCTACCCCAACAAAAAACTCAAACTTGCAAAAATGTAGTATTATGCATAAAATTCCATTCGACGTGTTAACACACAATAATTGCAAAAAAATATTAAAAATCTACTAATCATTGAATTAATTTTTAACGCGGAAAACAATATTTCCTTTACGATCTTTGTGTCAACAAAATCACGAATGCTTCGAAAACACACGAGGGGGGAACAAAATGTATTGCAAACACTGGTATATTTGATTTCAGTTTTTTCTTCTTTTCGCGAGTATAAACGAAAATTTATAATATAATAATAATAATAATAAACTCATTAATCAATAATATTAATAATACAGGAATAGCGATCCTCGATACGTTCTCTCTTCATCCTTCGCCCGTACACACATATGATAGATATATGCACGAGTGCATACGTATATACGGATTTTCCATCAAATTGTCTAACCGGATGTACTCGCGCGGATAACTTTCTTTCATTTTGAAAAAAAAAAGAAAGTTCTATGTTTCGCGCGAACGAAATAGACTTTTCCGGAAGTATTTTTGAACAACGATGGGTCGGATGTTGAGTCTTCGAATTTGGCACAAAAATATGGGAATCTGAGGGACCAACATCCGACCCTCGTCGACGACAATTTTCCGTTTCACTTCCCCCCTCCTTCTCATAATTACCATTCCCTTTCCAATTCTGGTTATCTTTGTATCCAACACCGTAAAAGCGCTGACTGTACATAACAGAAGAAACGTCGAATCGCGCTAGTCGAATGAAATGGAGCGAGCCAATACTCGACACGAAAAGCCGATTTCCCAAAGTGCGAAAACAATTTTTTCACCGATAAGTAAAACGAGTCAAGCTCGAACGAGAAAAACAAAAGGAAGGGTCGTCTCTCGTATTTTCGATTCGCAGTAAAAAGAGGTTTACAAAGAGACGAAGCTGTTTTGTTTTAGTGGCGAGAAGAAAAAGCGTGTTTTACGTTCTTTACAAGGATCGCGCGTTTTATCGATCATTTTATCGTTTTATCCAACGGAAGTTCAACGAAGTTTCGATAAGTCGATTTTTATCGGGACATGAAAAGACGCGTCGAGACAGCAGTGTATTATGGCCGATCGTGAATTCACCCACGATTGTTACATCTCTCGCCAATTATCGATTATAAAAATCTACGTTACTAATAAAATTGCACCGCAATTTCCGCCCCTCTATGCAAAACCATCTAGTTTTTTTTTTCGATTATTTATCCAAAAGTATTCCGTTTCACGAAAACGATACGAACTCGTGAAAACTTCCAAATTGAACTTCCGTCCGACGTATTAACATACGAAAAAGAAAAACAAAAATCATTCTCTAAAATTCGTCGATGAAGCGGCAGATTTTTTCGACTCAGAACGAAGCTCGCCAATCGCGATAATCATAGAAAAAAAAAACGGATTGAGAATGCGAGGAATAAAAAAAAAAGAACAAATCTCGCAAACTCGGGCACTCGTGAAAAGCGTCGCAATAGTTTATTTATTTTTTCTTAAATTTCTTTTTTTCTCTATCGTTGCCTCGTCTGTGATAGGTTGTTGCTTTTTTTTTTATACTTTAAGCATATCACTCGCGTGTATATGTTTGCGTGTGTGTATGTGTACGTGTCAATCAGTGTTTACATGTGTGTCACTGTTTTCGTTGAATGTCCGTAGACACGCGATATAAAAAAAAGCTTCCTTCGCGAAAAAAGAGAAAGGAAATTGCGTGTTTTGCGTCACACATTTAAGCTGTATTACAAAGATTCGTCGTCGGTAAGCGAATTTTTCTCGGATTCGCTTGTCTCCCCATATTCATTCGTATAATTCCTCCTCCTCTTTCTCCCTCTTCCGTGCTTCTTTCGATTGTCTGCACGAGGCCAAGCATCCTGTTTGTTTCAAATTCCTTGTTTTTCTGGTTGCCTTCGATAAAAACGAGGCGGAGACGGAAGAGCGACATTGTTTCAAGGTCACGGAGCGTCGAGAAAGGTCCAGCCTATTAGTCATCGTTCACTTCGATCGGGATGCTAGTCGTGAAGGTCGGCGTCTCCAATTCCTCGTGCTTCTTCATCTTCATGCTCTGCGAACGAGATAATCGTTTTATCGAATTGCACAAATAGATGACCGCTAAAAAAACGTATTTTCGTCCGCATCTACTTCCGGTCAACTTTAATTATCTTTTCGTTAATTAATCGAAGTTATCTAATATCTATTAAGATAGTTAGCGATTTTCACGTTTGAATTTCATTCCACAATTGCGTTTTACGTTGTACGAGCACGTGCTCGATCTTCACACCCTTGGAGCTGGAGTTTCGATTTACGAGCTACGAAAGAATGCCAAGAAGCGCGGCGGCTATGAAAACCCACCCAAGGTTACCAGCGACTTAGTCTAAACGAATAAATCCAAAGTCGACAGTTGCGACATGGTTTCTCACGGAATCAGTCTTACGTGCTTCCGTTCGAGTCTACTTCTCCCTCGCAATAAGATGCATGAAAACGCATCAGCGGGTTGCCAATATTTCGAAAAACTTAAGAATCGAAAAACTTTTTGATGTTTTTCGTAGTTATTCGTCACTCCGTGTAATTTTATATTCTCGACGTGTTTGTTTTATTATTCCTGAGCTTTTTCTTTATTCGACGTAGTAAAAAGAAATCCATTATTTTCTGAAATCATCCAATGACAAAATCGTCGCAAAAGTTTGTTCGGTACGAAAGCTCATCTTTCTAACGCCATCTAGTGTAACCCGATCGTACAATGAGAGATATCGAGAGGTGTAGTAAAAAGAAATCCACGATTTCTGTGTAGTAAAAAGAAATCCACGATTTCTGTGTAGTAAACAGAAATCGTGGATTTCTGTTTACTACACCTAATATTAGAACGTTTCTACGTCTTTTTTTTCCCTTGTATTTATTCCCTAGGGTTTTGATTTATCGATTAAGATTTTTTTATTTTCTAAAGGATATTCATTGAAAAATTGGCAAACTTCCAAAAAGTCTTCGTTTCCTGTCCAGTGCAGTGCTCTTAAAATTAGAGCGTTACCTGCTGCAGCTTGTAGTGATTGATTATATCCTGATCGGCCGGACAGCTCTGAAGGAAAGCATCCAGTCTGTACATATGATGCATGTATCGCCAGAGATTGACCAGGGTTTCCGGTATTTCGAAATCGGCGAAGTACTTTCCCGCGACCCTGATGTGCTGGAGACGCGGCATCAGCTCGCAATCGAAGCAACACATCGTGTCACCGGTCAAAAAACGCGTACCCTTGCGACCGAGATGCTCGTCGATCTTGCGAAGATGCGCCATTAACCATGACGACTTTGGATCCTTGTCCTTCTCCTTTGCGTTCAGCAAGAGAAGCTTTAATTTCTGTAATCAAAAAGTTGATGAAGAAACACACGAAAGAATGATCATTGCACGTGGAAAATGGAGTTTTGGAATTCAAAAACGGAATTCAACATTAGAGAATTTTACAATATCAATCGAAAATCTAAATATACAAAATATGGTTTTGGATAGTAATAAAAATGAAAAATTCAAAAAATAAATTCCGTTCGAATGAAACTTTAAGAACATAAAAAAAATTATTTTCATTCATTATTGGTAATAACGATTTACTAGTAATAGGATAGAAATAAAAATGAAAAATTTTAAAAATAAATTGCGTTCGAATGAAACTTCAAAACCATTAAAAAAATTATTTTCTTTAATTATTGGTAATAACAATTTACTAGTAATATCATAGAAATAAAAATGAAAAATTTTTTAAATAAATTGCGTTCGAATGAAACTTCAAAACCATAAAAAAAATTATTTTCTTTAATTATTGGTAATAATGATTTACTAGTAATAGGATAGAAATAAAAACGAAAAATTAAAAAAATAAATTGCGTTGGAATGAAACTTCAAGACCATAAAAAAAAATTATTTTCATTAATTATTGGTAATAATAATTTACTAGTAACAGGATAGTAATAAAAATGAAAAATTTTCAAAATAAATTGCGATCGAATGAAACTTTAAGCCCATTAGAAAAAAAATATTTTCATTAATTATTGGTAATAATGATTTTACGGAAAAATCGAAGAAGTTTTTTGAATTTTTGATAGTTCTCCACTTTTGTATAATTACTGAATTATTTCGACTCACACTGAACAAATTCTCGACCAGGGCAGCGACTTCTTTGTCCTGTACGAAGAGATTGTGACCGCCGGGAATGTTCTTCATTATGTGTCTCTCGATTTTCTCATTTTCGAGAATGGATTCCCCGTTGTCGATGAGTATCGGTGGCGGCGTAGCTTGAAAATTCGTGCGAAAGTCTGGCGGCGGTTTTTGCATGTCGACCGTTGTAACCTTGAGCGATATTGTTTTCAGCTCGGCGAGGAGATACAAGTCCATGAAGTACTCCTGGCAGAATAGACAAGCGCCCTTCCTTCTGCCGTCTATCGTTGATGCCTGCAAATAATCGCCCTCGTCAGACAAGCCGTAACCCAAACATTTTTCTATTTACTACTAATCTGCTGTGGAATATTTGGAATCCAGCAAACACTAGGATTTTTCGGTTGTTTCATTTCGATCCATTTTGAAGAATCCTCAAAATCATCGATTATGGTGAAATCGCCAACCCAAAAATCGCGGGTTTGAAACTTTTTTCGTCGAACGTCGATTGTTCGAATTTGAATGATCAAAAACGGCAATTATCCAAATTTGGGGTTTCCTAAATATCAATTCCATATGCAAAAATCTCGCTAGGGAAATTTCATCTTTTTCATAGTAAAACTCTCTTTCGACTGATTGTGGACTAAACCCGGAAATATTAAATCTGGAAATAAAGGGAATTATTTGTTTTCCCTAGATCTGTCTCTATCATTATTCGATACGTGGTCCATATAATTGTTGAAGCACTTTGACTCGATGTCGTGCCAATATGCAATTTGCATCGCGTGTACTCGTTTCATTGCGCGATAATTAAGTGACCAATGTGACAAGTGCTAGTTTAATCGAATGAGCGGACCAAATCGTTTGTATTTCGTTACACATTCAGGCCCATTTTTCGCTATGTTTGCCTAGTTGAAACGTAAAATCGTTTTCATTACCCTTCTTCGTTTTTATTGTGAATCATTATTTTTTTGTCTTCAAGTTAAGTGCTCTGGTAATTAGGAAGAGCTAATAAATGCGGATAAATAAGAAACATAAAAAACAATTTATTTATTCAATTTAAGAATATTCAATTATAAAAATACTGAAGAAAAATTTATATTATAATTCTTCATAATTGAAATGATAAAATTATAAATTATAAAAATTATAATTGAAATTATAAAATATTATAATTTCTTTATAATTATACAAAAAATTATATTATATTATAATTATAAAAAGTATATTATAATATACATAATTATATATATTATAATATACTTATAATTTATATTCAATTTATAAGAATACTGAAGAGAAATTCCCGTACTTTTGAAACTCGAACTATGGTGAAAACACAACTTTGGTCGTCAAAACAATTTTCGTTGCACTCCAGTGAGGCACGCTATCAAGTTTATTTTTTCGCGTTTTTTTCGCTGACTCGATGGTTGCATCAAGCGCAACATTGGCTTGTATACGAAAAGCTAAAAATTGTATACGAAAAAACTTAAATTTATTTTATTATCGTTATTCATTTTTTTTTCACTTTACTTTATAATAAATTGCTTAATTTTTCATTTCAATAAATCATCGTTTTACCGTTGGAATGCAACGATATTTTCAATCTTTCGAGCCATAATTATTAATATTATAACTATTTAAAATCATATTTTACAGGTTTAATCTACAGATCGCTAAACAAGAATTTCTAAGGAATTTTCGGAATAAAAAAAATAACAATGATTTGTCACTTTCCAAATGATGCAAGCTTCGACGTCACGCTCGAAAGGTCAATTTTCTTTTTCGTTATATTAAAGTTTTCATTGTAATGCGATTTTTTTTCCTTCTTCGTGTTGCAATTTTCAAATTAGGCTACATTTAGGCTAAAGTTACCACAGGAATATTTATTAAGGTTTATTACGGATCCATAACCTTAAACTGTGAAAAAAGACTATATATAGTGACAAAAGTACATAAATAGAAAAAGCAAGAATTTTCGTTAAGTTCCAAAGATACAAAGTTCGACACGATATTTCTTTCTTTAGAAATCGGATATTTAGCGGTTTTCGTATAATTCGTGCGATACGTCAGTATCGATGACGCAACGCGTGCAAAAAGATAGTAGTTTCCGAGAGAGCAATCGAGATCTCGAGTTCGTCTCGACATTTCGATGTTCGTTATTTTCGTCTCGAGTTTTCCACGAGTGGGGGGTACGGGGGACGAGGTGAACAGATATCAAACTGATTATCAGGTTTGCGGGTACGTACGTACGGGAATTGCGCAACTCGACGCGTCGATAAATCCCTTGTAAGGTGGCACTTGCGAACGAGCAATTCTCGTAAGAAATCGCTGTCTTGTGAAGCCCCTGAAATAATTTCTTTTTTTTTCGTACTCGAAGAATGACCGAGCTCATGAATAAAATCATGAAAAGTCAGTCGTCCGATCGTTAGAATTCCGTTTGAACGATTTTTAAAAAATATTTAATTTCATTTTTTTATTTTAACGATGAAATCGTTAGAATTAGATTCTACCGATTTTCTCGACGATTTTTTACCTGGGCTTGAAGTTTGCATCGTTGGAACGCGAAGAATTTTGAATTAGGAAGATCGGTTTGGGTTTGTTTAATTTGGATCGTAAAAATTGTTTGGGTGAGTTTCGTAGTTTAGATCTGTCAAAGAAAATATTCGAAGACGAAAAAAAGCATTTTTTTCGTTGCATTCCAACGATGCAAACTTTAACGTTATATGGAAAATAAATTTCCGTTTAATCCAACACGTCGTAAAAGTTTCGAGCTTTTTAAAATTATCTCAATAATTATTCACAAAATCGTCTACAACATTATTTTTTTTAAATACTTATAACAATCTTCATATAATGATTCACCTTTAATTATTCAATTATAATCTTTAACATAATTATTCAATTTAATATAAGAATTATTTTTAGTAATTATTATTTAAATTATAAAAATAAAAAATCAAATTTTTCTCGCATTTGATACGTTTTTCAAGCCCTTTTTCGATTAACGAATCGTTTGACGCTATTTTTGAAAAACAGAGTCTGATCGTTCGCGAATCGTCGTCGAACCCGAGCGAACCGTATCCGTGTCACTGGAGTAACACTGCCGGATCAGGTGGGACCCGAAGAGACGTTAAATCACGAATGAAAATGTCAGATCACTTGGAGATACGTGTACGCGTGTGTAAGGACCTTTTGAAGGTATTGGAGCTTGCGTAACATTGGGATTCGAAACGTTAGGCTACTATGAAGACTGTCTTCAAAGTTCATCGTTTAAAAAAAGTTACGTATTCCTCTTCAACTACCTTTACGTTACCATCGAACCACCATTGAATGTCTTCATTTCTTCATTACGAAATTCCGATAAAAAATCCGCAGCACGTCTACGATCGTTTCGAGACACAAACGTGCGATATTCTCTTCCATTATTGGAATGATTGTGAACGCTGGATCAAGCTTTACAGAATTATGCGAAAACGCTAACAAATCAGACTGAAGCCGATTTTCGACTTCGACGAAAATCCGAACCGGATTCTGTACTTCGCCCAAACAGGAAATGACTGTTTTTGTCGTTGAAAAGCAATACAAAATTTTTTTTCTCCCAAATTTATTCTCAAATATTCAAATCGAAATGTCGACACATTATTTTTGGTTTTTTTTAGCGATCTATGATTTTTATCTGCCAAATACGATTTTGAAAAGTTTGAGAATTTTTTATAATTATTGGTATTCAAAAAAAACGCAACGACGTTATGAAAGATATGTTAAAGTTTTCATGAGGCTCGCTTTCCTAGTTTCATCCAATCACTCTCCATGTAATATTACATATAACATTATTCTTAAACGGTTGAAGATTTACGGGAGGACCTAAAGATAAGGACAACTCCGAAACATCGTTGAATTGCAACGTAAATCACATTTTTTTAAATACCGAATTAAATAATTCAATACTTGTATCTTCTCAATTAACAACAAAGTGTTGTTGATTTAAAACACTAAAATGTTACTTGGGAAGATACAAGTATTAAACAAATTAAATACAACTAAACATCAATACAAATTAAACAAACAACAAATGTTAATTGGGAAAATACAAATATTAAATTATTTAATTCAGTATTCGAAAAACTGTAATCAGGCCTTTATCTTAATCGTTATCCAAAGCATTTTCTAACAAATTGCGGGAGTGAATGTTTTTAAACACCGTAAATAGGATCTTCCCAACGAGCAACGAAATGTTAATTATTTACACTATTCATTTAAAAAAATGAAGACCCAATTTCCTTATCAGCAGAAATTCACTCCGTCAATTTGGAAGCGAAAGCTTTCGATAACGATAAATATAACATTCCGATAACATTTTTCCAAATACTAACTAAAATAATTTAATAAAAAATGAAGACACAATTTTCGTTGTCAGCAAAAATTCACTCCGTCAATTTGGAAGCGAAAGTTTTCGATAACGATAAATATAACATTCCGATAACATTTTTCAAAATACTGACTAAAATAATTTAACATTTCATCTTTCCAATTAACAACATTTCCTTATCAATTGGGAACAATTAAGCGAGGATGCAATTTACGTAGCAATTTAAAGTTGCGAATTTCGAGATTGTTTTTATCATCAGATTCTGTCGTGAATCTCGAACCGTTTGAGAAGAACGTTAAATGTAACGTGACATGGAAATTGACGTGATGAAACCACGAGGAAAGCGGGTCTTCGGTCACGGTTAAAAGTCCAGAAGAGTGATAATTCAGAATGAGCGTTACAGGTCGTGATGCCCACGACTGGGATGTGAACCGCCCGCTGTGTAACGGTAAGACTTACCATGCGCGTACTCAAACGCGCATACGGTGAAAAGTATGCCGAACGTATGCCAACGGAGAGCCTCGTGTATACGAGATCAAATCCAAGAGGCGCGGATAAACGTTCTCGTGTGCCCGCGCGCATTCCTCCGCTTGGATTTCGTCTCGTATAATCATGGATACGAATGGCACACTTTTCTACGTGTGACGCTACGTGCACACTTATCGCGTACACGGGGAAAGGTAATTTTGACATTCGACCTCAAGGACGGTACTCGCGGCACGATCTTCAAATTTGCATCGTCGGAAGGCAAAAGAATTTACATTTTTGTTCCACGGCCCCTTCCCCCTTCCTCCCTCCGCCCACGGACTTATATTTTGACTGATATACGCGATGAAAATGACTGAAACGTTCGTGAGCGATGCATAGATCTTTGACATTTGAATGCAAATGTGGAACAAAAACGAAGAGAGAAAAGAGGGTTTGGGTTGTATTTGGGTTGCCAAGACGACGAACTTCAAAATTGTCCTGACCTATTTATACGATACTCCAAATTTTACGGAAAATATTTCGGATATATTTTAGAATTATTGGAAATTGTTGCAAGAATAGACAGAGTAGTATTTTTTTTTTGTTGGAATTTAAATTCAATACTTTTTAATAATTTCTTTCAATAAAGTATTATTTAATAAGTTTTTTTTTCGTATTTTTCATTGTTTATATTATATTTGTAGTTTTAATAGCTTTTTAACAATTCAATTTCTTTTCAATAATTTGTAATAACTTTAATTAGCCGAGAGTATAAGCAAAGATAATTAAAGTGAAGTTTTTAAACATCTTAATTATCTTTAGTGAAGATAATCTGTACTTCATCTCAACGTAAAATGACGAATTTTATTTGCGAAAAAAACGCTTTAAAAAAGCTGAAAATAAATAGAATAAAATGGAAACCAAAATGTGAAAAAATAAACAATTAAGTCACAGCGTTGGAATGCAACAAAAATGAATTCTTTCCGTCACTCAATATTTTCGAAACCCAAACAAGCTCCATTTGAATATAGAAGATTTATTTAACAAAAATAATAATTTAACAAAAAAATAATATAACGTAATAATAATAAATCCAAAAAAAGGTCAAATCAAACTGCATTTTTTTGAGCTACTCAAAAATTCTTTGGCTCATTTCAAAACAACAAAATCGCATAAACGTGTTTACCAGGCATCGACTTCTCAACTCGAATTAGCCTAAAAGTCTTTGAACACTGACAAGACCGAAGAGATAAATAAATAATCGAGTTTCAGCGTTGAAAACTGGAAAGTCTCGTGAAAAGGCAACTTTGAGGATCCGTCGGACTCTGAAAATGGTCGCTACGATTGAACGTCGTTTCAAGAGTCGTCTTCAAAACAGCCAGCTATACGTTAAATGCCAACATTGCATACATGTAACCGGTTTTAAGATCCTTTCTATATTTATATCTATAAACGAGTATAAGTGTGCGTGTGTGACTCACAGGGGTACCGGAATTCCCGGTCAATCAGGCGAGTGGAGGAATCAGCACAGTCAAGTAACATCCCCCCCCTCGCCCAACCACCAACATTCCCGCCCCTTTCTCTCTTGCCTCATTAATTACACAGGTCTGCAAATTTACCTTTTATTTTCCCTTTTGAGATTCAATGACTGATTCTAGTGTATTTTGATGCGCTGATTACGAATATGAACTCAGTTTTCCGCCATCTCATCTAGTTTTCGGAAAACTCATTTTTTTATTTTCGTAAAAAACAACACCTTTGTAAGGAAATATTTTTTTTTAATAAAATTAAATACATTACCAAAATGGATTCTACAACTATGCCCTACATAAATTAACAACTATGCCCTAATAACGATCTCATAAGCAAATGACCTAAAATATTATGTTTTTTTCGAGCTATTACTGTAGACCATTAATTGAATTAGATAAATACAATTGAACCATCAATTCGGAGCAGTTCCTAGAACCTAAATAACGCTGATTTTAATAAGTAATTTTTTCGAGAAAAGGGCATTACCATTAGTTTTATACGGTTTCATCTGATGAGGTTGAAGTTCGCAACGTTGCGACGCAACGAAAATCATTATTTTTTAATTTCTCTATTTCCTTATCACTGTAATCGTAATAAAAATACCTTGATAATTATACAAATCTTTATTGTGATAATATAGAATTCAAATATGAAAAAAAATATATTTCGCCAAATAATAGATATAAGGAAATAAAAAAAAATGAGAAAAGAAATTTCGTTGGGTCGCAACGATGCAAACTTCAAATCCATTTTATCTGAGACCACCTAGGGTATTTTGGTAAAAATAAAAATATCAAATAGCAAAAAATCTAGAGGTGTTAGAATTTTTTCATTATTTTTCCCATATACAGCGTCCCAAAAATTTATCGGTATCAACCATTAAATCTCGGAGAGAGAGAGATCCCTGTAGACCTGTGTTATTCCTAACGATAATTTTCTCTAAACGTTGATGGACGTTGAGTGCAAGATCTCGCGACTGGAATAATAAACCGTCGGGAGTCTCGTTTATCGAGCGTCTGGAAAACGCTCGGAGACGTGAGTAACCGAAGGTACAGAGCGTGTAGTAATCGGGGCCAAGAGAACCCGCCGTCTTTGTGATCACGTTTCCTCATTGGGATTCGGAGTTTGACCAGGGATGGAAGCGTCTCTCGGCTTGGAGAACGAGAGAACAATCATTGAATCATCGTTCGATCGAACGAGGCCGAGGAAGAGAAGAATACGTGTCTGATGAAAACACCGATGAGACGAGCAACGTCATCAACGACATTGCGGGGGGAAAGGGGGAGGGGGAAGGGGTTTGTTTTTGTCGCGGCTCGTTGGATGTGCACGTGCAAGGCCACCCTCGTTACCAAGCTGTCGGACCAGCGCTCGGTAGCTTCGAAGATACCGATTAATCTTAATTCTCCTTTTTGACCTCGCTCTCGACCAACTTGTCGGTTCGTTCCAGGCAGGCTTTTAACCCTCGATCCGTAAAGGTGGGTCGTTTTTTTCTGGCCCAAAATATGATTCGGGAATTTCTCGAACGTGTAATAATTTAATTAGAATTTAATCATTAATAATCAGTAATTATTAATTCGTTAATCATTTATTTTATTCTGTAATTATTTTCTACGTGAACATCATTTCTTTTCTGTAAAGAGTAATCTTTTTTTTTTTGAGAAATTGCTATTGAAACAAATTTTCCCGTAATTTTTGCCTACGCTATATTTTTTGAAAAAAAGGACGTTTTCGCGAGTTGTTCAATATTTGATGAAAAATAGATATT
>JAPYZJ010000704.1:0-37783 GCA_030522765.1 Ophioninae sp. B BG-2022a
GTATAGTATTCAAACATTCAAGCTCAAGCTTTTATTCTCACGTTTTTATAATCAGATGAATAAGGAGATAATCCTCAGTTGATCGTTGATTGAACAAAACAAATGTAATATATTAAAAACTACCTTAATATAAAAAAATGAGCTTATTTTTGAGATTTTACTTTAATTTCTCCAGGATCCTGGAGACCAGAGACCTTACTTTATGGCAGTGGGACTACCTTGGTGTACCCTTTCAAACAAAAAAAGAATTTTCAAAATCAGTCCATAAATACTCATGCGAAGAAATTTTTCATAACAGCGCTTGAACTATTTTCATAGCAATTTTTTCATATGAAGGTGTAAAAAAATGAACTTAAGAAGTATGCCATATTTTTTAATACATTTTTATCTTTTTTTTCAGATATGTCACTTGGTTATAGGACGTGGGGCAATTTTGATCCATCTCCTTTGTTTTTTTTTTTGCTAACGTTATTGTTTTTTTTCTGATCGTATGGTATTAAATATCGAAGAGGCAACCATTTTTGGTAGTGTGTGTCAGTAGAAAAAGTTAGGTACCGATGGAATTGGAGCTTGCATCGTTGGGGTACTGGAAAAATTCTTTTTTGATTTCTTCTCTTATCATTTTGCAAAATCTTTTGCAGATCTTCATTATCAATCGCTGAACGAGAATGTCGAAAAAAATCGTCGTGATTTTGGAGGCTTAGATCGATCAAAGGAAAATTTGGGGAATAATGAGAAAATTAATGTTGATCGTATCCCAATGATGCAAAATTCAACGTCCTTAAGTATCAGCAGGCTAGGAAAGAAGAAAATTAATGTGCGATAACAGAGATCATAATTTGGTCGATTATTGAAGCGTCAGAATTGAAGGGTCAAGGGACAAACGTTACTCACCCCTAAGCCTGGCCTTGCTGTCGCTTGTTTGCCGATACCATTTTTCTGGAAGAATAATTGTTGCACTTTGTAATCTTGATCTTTGAAAAACATAGCAATCGCGTTGAGAAAATCGTTTTAACGATAGATAAGGTAAATAATTACTTGTTACCACCATCAGGTAGCTGTAATGATAATTAGCTATTATTTGCTGCGATCGTAAAGTGATTACAATTTACCTCACTTTGTACTGTTTCGACAGCGAAGTTACGCCTTATCTAAGAGTGGCGAAAAAATAACCGCGTTGCAAATTGCTCTAGTATGTGAAATGAGAATTGAATGTTCGAGAGGGTGACGAAAGACAAAGTGGAGATTATAAAATATATAATAATCAACAAATTATTTAAGCTACTGTAACAATTTCGAAAAATCGTTCGTTGCTCAAGACTTATTCGATGCAATAGTATTTTAGTTTTGAAAAACCTTCTTTCCCAACATTTTTTTCTTTAGTTATTAACAAAGATGATATCATTTTTCTATAACAAATCGAAAAAACGATATGAAATTTTTTTTCATTGAAAAAAAAAAATAAAATAAAATTCGTTCAAACATTAGGCAATATTTATATATTTTCTGTCGTAAAAAAGAATGTTGCAAGATCATTTATTAATATTGTTAATTAATAACATTTTTTTATGAAAATCGGTATACCCCTTTATCAAAGTACATGCAAATAAATGACGAAGCGATTTTTCAATGATTTTGCTCATTCCTTCAAAATTCATTTTTTTTTTGACATTCCTAGTTTGGAAAAAATTATTAGTTCATTATTTTGAACAATCCAGATCAATAAAAATGAAAAAGGAGTAATTTATGATCTTACCAATTGGGCAAGTCTTGCTTTGAAGTCTGCTGGATAGTTATCACCCTCATCAGGGTCACCCTGTTCCTTGTTGCGATTGGCAGATTTCTTATTGTTCCTGGCAGTTTTATCAGAGCTGTTGATTGGCCGTTTCGATCCTCTAGATTTGGTCGAACCGTCGATCGTGCTCGAAGTCGTGTAAGCTTCGTTCGAATTAGGAATTTCATTGCTGATGGCAGTCGTAGTTCGGACTGAAGAACTGGTGTCGGAGGGGGCTGACGTTGTGGCGATGTCTTCCTCGTGGAGAGCTGGTCTTCTTTTCAGGGTCCAACCAGGATTTCCTCTCGGTGGTGGCGCCCTCCCAGAAGTGTTATTCTGCTGACCGTTCGGTGGTTTCGTCACTGGAATTTCCGTGGCAGTTTTCCTCCCTCGAAATCCGAGTCCGTGATTGAAGAAATCCTCTTTAGGCGTTTTGATCGTTGAAGACGCTGTACTGGCCCTGCCTCGATTTCGACTTTTCGTTTCCAGCGGAATGTCTGTGCGTTCTTGAATTCTCGAAGTTGAAAAACTCGTCGACGTCGTTGGAGTCACCTGATTCGACGCCACCACAGTTTCAGCAGTTGTGAGGGCTTCATTAATGTCATTTTTCAAGGGGGTTGGTGTCGTCGAATTCGGCGAACTGTCAGTGGTCGATTTCACCCTGGATCTTCCACGTGCTTCCGGTTCGTCCCTTTTGTCATCAGAAGTTGACGCTCTCGCGACCGAGCCTCTTCCCCGCCTCTCAGGGCTTCCAGGAGTGATGGAATTTCTCGCCTCGGCGCGACCTGGAACAGCTGTAGATTTCTTCGACTTGGATTCTTCGGCCCTTCCGCGTTTTCCCGTTCTCCCTTCGACTTTATCAGAATTCCGGACTTTCGTCTCCGAATGTCTAGTTCGTTTGGCCTCAGCGCGAGGATTCACGTTTTCCAAGGCATTTACAGCTTGATCAACTTCGGCGAACCGCAAGGATCCTCTCTTCGAGGATTTCGAAGTTTCCGGCACTTTCTCATCGCTGGAACGGCCGCGAGCTCTTCCTCGATCCCTGCGGATTGAGTTCTCGGTTGAAGAGAACACTTTATCCTGTTGGCTCAACGGAACATCGATGCTGATGCTCTCCGAACCTGCCGGGACGTTGTCTTTTTTTCTTCCTGGAGGATCGTCGGAACGTCTTTGAAAAGCAGTCGAACGTCCGGTATTACCTTCCTTGGTGACGCGCTTTTGATTCGTTTTACTGGAAGATCCAAACCTGTCGGAAGTTGGCAGTCCGCTTTTGAGATCCCTGGAGGACAGGGTCGTCTGAATTTTTCGACCGGTTCTTGACCTTGGCGTTTCCGTCGTACCCGTGAATACTGATGGTCCAGTGAGGTCGATACCAACATTGGTTTCGGTGTTTCTCGGAACGCTAGCTTCGCTTGTCAAACCAATGGAAGCTTTTCTTCCAGGCCCATTTCTCGTTCGGAACAAACCGATTCTTCGAGGTTCCTGCTTCGAGTCCATTCGATTTTCCAATCCTGCCACCGACTCGTCCAATGTTGTCTTTTTCGGTTCAACTGGAATGGCTGGGGTAGTTCCAGTTGGTACACTCGTCGAGGCTTTTCTCGAGTTGGATGAACGTCGTCTGTCGGAACTGGGTGAAGACGCGGTTGATTGGCTTCCTTTTCTACCGCTGACACTTGGCGATTTGATATCATGACCGAGGCGAGAACTCCTCGGTGTGGTAGCTTCCGAAGTTTCATGTTTCGACGGGTCCTCGCTGCGCGACGAAATTCCACGCCGACCACTGCGTCCACGGCTGGTCGAGACTGATTGGGACACCGTGCTCGTCTCCAAACCATCGATCGCCTTGAGGTTGAAACGAGAGCCTCCCCGACTTCTCGAAGTCGCCTTAGTCTCTTGACTTTCAACCTGGAAGACATAGAACCAGAAGCTAGTCGTTTGATCGAGGCTAATGTGCGCCCTGTTGCGTCATGTTGGGAGATAGACTTGATCGTACTGACTGGAAGAGCTTTCAAGTGGCAATCATCAGGGGCGCAACATCCAAATGTGGAAAAAGGAAAGGACAGTATCCATAAAAAAATGAACGCAAATACTACGAATCATGGAAACCCCATTTGACGATGCGACATCATCTGCTAATTGTGAATTTTCCTATTAGACATTAGTCACACCAATATTACCGTTGTGGCCAACGTCTGAGGAAAAAAATCGATTTTCCTGGATAAATCAGAACTTCATGTAGACAGAAATGGGAAATTGTTCATCAACACACTATTTTACCTAGAATACACGCCTGCGCAATCCATACCGAGGAGGAAAGAAGTTTCACGTTATTGGGTATTATTGCAGGAAGACCCAATTTTCATCTAGTCTTCCAAACGGGTCATCGATTACCTTGTTGATGTAAAACCATCCACGGATTACGAATTTTCTAGATCGAACTCGATCAAAGCGAATCTCTGGATCCGGCAACTGTTTAAATATGTAATATCACCCTCTGGGTTAGATAAGACCTAAATGACCATGGGGACCGGCAGTTTTTTATTACAAAACGATTTTACACCCAATGAGTGATTCCTCCTCCCGACCCATGTCAGCTAAAAGTAAAAAAAAGGACTCTCAGTCCAAAGTGCACTGTCGTTCCAATCAGGACCATATCTACCCCTAATTGATGGAATTATCCCTCATGAAAACTTTTTAAAATCACCCTCCAATTACGAATGCTTAAGAACTGCAACAATCCTACTTCAGAATGATGTTTATTTTTCCCCTACAGTTGGTGGTTTTTTCTTCATTGCGCAGGTCCTTTCGATGTCCTTCTCCCGAGAAACGCGAGAAAGAGTTCTGCGGTGGACGGCTATCCAATTACCCGCAGGATTTTTTCTTATCCTCGAGCAAGGTTATCCGGGTGTCGCGTTCGTTGTACGGCAATGTGCGAAGTTAAATATTTCGGTAGTGCAAACCGGTTGGAATAGGTGATACGCGGTATTCGATTGGGCAACCTCGAGCTAATCCATCAAAGATTCAGATCGACAGTCACATCCAAATGGGAACACACGAGTCACCGATGAAGAAAGTTTAAGCGGAAAGGAAATTACTCCTTGCTGCTAATGGACGATTGAAGCAAACAAAAAAAATGTCATTTGGCAATGGAAACCAAACTAGCCTGGAGAATTAGCCGAGGTATTCGAATTGAAATTGCGTAAGAAAAAATGCTGATGGAGAATCGCAATCACGCAGGGGTCTAGATCATTTGGTATTCAGATTATTATAATTTTCGATCCTTCCTTGCTATCAACTGGATAATTGTCGTTATTCGATAATCGAGATCCGGCATGGGCAAAACGAAAAAAAAATATATATGTATATATATATATATATATAAACGTATACATACAAATCCGCAAATAAATACTTTCGTTCGCGTTTCGAGTGAAAATCAAAGTGAATATTAAATAAAATATGCAGTGGCTGAACAATCAACTACATGTAGCGCAGCTCGAACGTGGCTCATTGCGCAATGGGAAATCGAGTACAAGGCTCACTTTACATTTATATTGTTGTTGGTGCAAGGTGCTGGGAAATACTGCGCCAATCGCCAGAATAAAGTAAACACACCACTTTTATTGCCCGGAGATTCGTCACGTGCGAAATTTCACTTTTAAGAGGTGCAATTAGAAACAATAAACGAACCAACTGATCTTCAGTGCTGCAGGGATAAATGGGAGAAATTTTATTATTCCTGATCGATTTTTTGAAGGACGATGCTTTTAACGGGTTGGGCTGTCGTGGAAGTAATAAAATTGAAGATGATTCAGCAGATGGTGCAATAAAGACAGGGTTACTAGACAGGGCCTCTAATTTTCGCAATTATAAAAATGAATCGTCGAATTTGTTGGTAAACGAAAAACTGAAAATAATTATTATATTTAGACGATTAGGGCCATATAGCACGTCCATGTCCATGTATTTTTATACCTAGGAGACCAATCCACCATTCAATTCGCCTTCAACTCTCAATTTCCAGAGAAAAAAGTCAAAAAAATATTCTAGAAATATTTTTTTCATTCTTCCAGTCTAATTTTGCACTTTCGGCAAAACCTCGGGCATATTCGTAATCAACGGAAATTTCCGATTAAATAGACCCTTTTAAGAGTTTGAAGACGGAAAAAAAATTTTTGAATTCGCCGGCCACTTTACCGGAATCTGAAAAATCACGGGATTTCAAAAGGTCATAGGGTGAGCTTCTTATATGCTATGGAGATTGAGTGGATGTGTTTAGAAAAGCTTTTTGGCTCACTTAAATAATGGCGTTGGATTCATATCGATATCTCTCGTAGTTTTCCCGGAAAGTCTACTTGAAAAATCGCTAAAAAAGAGGCAAAGGGGTTTGCATGGAAAAATTTGCAAGAATCGATGATCTAACTTTGAAATTCTGCCAAAAATCGAAAAATCGTCAGAACTTGATTATTCAACAGGCATTTCGAAGAGAAACTCATAACAAGGAGATTGAGCACAGAGAGGAGTACCAAATCCTAACGGAAAAAAATTATCGAGGATTTACTAAAAAAACTTTTTGCCCCAAAAATAAAAAAAAATGTGGATTTTTACTATTTGTTTTATTGGTCCATTGCGATGTAATTTCATCCCCTGGGCATGAATCGATCATTCATTTCTCCCAAAACCCAACATTTCCATGAAAAAATCGTAAAAATCTTCTAAAAATACATTTTTTTTGCAGTGTGTAGTGCTTTCGACAACAATTCGACAATATTCGTAATCAGTTAATGATTTTCGATTGGATAAGCCCTCAAAAACATTTCAAAATCGAAAAAAAAACACGTGAGGACGTGTTAACCCTTAAGCGCTCAACATCGAAAAAATATGTCTGGAACAATAATATAGTCGTTAACAAAATGCTAGAATGAAAGGTAAAATTCTTCGTAACTTTTCATCATTCTTCATAAAACTTTTCGTTAATCATAAATCATAAAATTCTTCGTTACCATTACATAATTTCCCGATAAGAATCCTCGATGAATAATTTATACATCAGAATAGAGTTCCTGATATCGGCAGTTCTCGTTTTACTGCATTGAAAAATGCGTTATAAAGTGCACATTTTTTTCATAATATTATGCGAGGCCTCGTTCTAAATACGCTTCACGCCAATGTTAATATAAACAATTCGTGTTGGAATTTTGAAAAAAGAAACGGGTGCAAACATTTCTACAGATTTCGCGATAATTTTCAATAATTGCGATGTCGTTTTTGATGATACCTCCAATTATATAATCCCTAGTGAAGAAAAGATTATTCACCAAATGAATCAGTGAAAAATAGCGAGGACGAAAAGTGTTTCTTTGTTCGGGCGAATCGAGTGTACTTTCCCATGAGGAACAAGGCTTTTAAATCGGTTACAAGGCTCTCAAAGAGCACCGGTAGATTTGAAGGAAAGAGGGAGGCCGATTTTTCATCCGGGGCTAATCGGCTTGTCCAGCAAGTGCAATTTTCGAAGAGACCGCGAGGAGATTCGATCGAATTAAAGGAATAATTATAGTCGCTCGATCGAGCGTACTTGATACAATCCATTATTATCCAACTTCCTGATGGACCAACTTGACTCGGAAAGATCGGTATTCGCACGCCGTTGGTCACGACGAGAAGCGAAAATATCGGGGCTGGAGGTTACATCGTACAATTTTTATCCTACGATCATTTTCTTCCCTCACTTTTTTCCTTCTTTTCCTTTCGACTCCGCGAAAAAGCTGAGAATCGTGCCACGATCGGTTGCCATGTAAATTTCGGTTTGTCGCTCGATTATCAAAGGGAATAATAGGTTTCAGAGCGACATTTTCTACGAGCGATCGAACTACGTTGAAACATTGAAAAATCGATAGAAATTGCGCCGATTTTTTTTTTCGTCAAAGATAAATCGGTTGCCTAAGAGAGATCGATGCTTCTGGAATAATCGCTTGATCGGTTACGCGCTCGGACGTCGAATTATAATTCGTAACGAAACGAAGATGAGAAACGTGAAACGATCGCCAATGCACCCGGATCACTCGCCGAACTGATCGATACTTATTCGCAAGTTCAAATGTCGTTCAACCTGTTATTTCGTTCCTATCCGCGGTTCGATGACGAGGAGAAATTCACCGAGATCTAATCCTTCCTATCAACTTCGATGAATGTCTTTTTTCGCTTTTTTTTTGTTTGCGGTTCTCGTTGTCGATAATCTTCCGATTGCTTCGTCCGAAAATCGATCGTTACCCATCCGATATTATCTCATCTCTCAGACTTGGTAATTTCATTGCAAACGGACTGGATTTTTATTTTGTTTGATAATTGCCCGATCAGGCAACGCAAATTTCTCACAATGAGGAAATTGCTATCTCCAATTATTGAGATGTGTCGATTATGCTGAGAAAAAATGACTGACGAAAAAATAAAATATCTCAAAAAATGAAGAAAGTTTTTGGGTATAGTTTCTTCTAATTTGGGATGCTGAGGTTGGGCAATTTTTCAATTATTTTTGGCAACGAAGGCATAGGCAAATTTAATCACCATTTTGGAAATATTTAGGTATAGATGGAATTGTAAGATTGGACAAATTTTTACATTTCGATTCAACGTGTTTTCGAGAAAATAAAAAATACAGAAAAAGTGATTAATCAAGGACGGGTGAATAGATTTTTATTAAATTCATGGTACATTATGGGAGTACGTGAAAGCTACCCGAAGATAAAATAATACCCATATAGTATTTCATTATGCAGTGAAAAAAAATTATTTATAATTTTTTTCTAATTATAATCTTAGTTTCAAGATTCTAGAACAATCTAATTAATAAAAATGTTGAAACTTTTCTCTATGAACCAATAAACATCCCCTAGAGGCTATTTCATCGCACTCCATAAAAAAAGGCAAATTCAAATTGCATCCAGTAAATGCACGATCTAACATTTTCAAAAATATCAGGAATAAAAAAAATATTATAAAATTAGGAAAATATTTGCTTTCCTCTCTAACGATCCAACAGCATGTCATGGAATCACGTGGATGGAGTTCAGCATCGAGGCGATGAGTCTGAGGGTAAAAAAAGCCAAAACGTATTTCGTCTCGTAATAAAGTTTGGGTTGTCGATATTTGATAGTTCCCAATTACAAATTTTATTCAAAGCCCACTTTTCGTATATCCTTAACTCTCGTATACAGAATCGAGCGAAACTCGTTGATTGCCGAGTGCGAGCCATCGACGTTACAATCTCAATTAGAAAGGCGATCTCTGCGAGTGTAATCTGCAACGCTGTATAACCGAGCCAAAACCCTCAGCCGTATCTTTACGCTCGAAAAATTCGAATTTCAATCGAACTTTTTTTGTATTTTCTCACAGTCGAATGAACGACGAATATTCTAAGTCAACATCGCTTAATGAGATATTCTCAAGGTTCCACAAATCCAAATCACTGCCATGGAAACGGCATTCGACCATTATATTCCAACAATATTGCAAAGCTTCGATTTTCATTTTCAAACAAAGCGAATCAAACATGTACTTTTTAAGGGAAGAGTTATGATTTATTTATTAATTTTATTGAATATTACAAGTTGAATTTTCATTAATGAAATGTAAATGGATTTTTTATTGAACTTTATTGAAATTACATTATTTATATTTATTATTTTATATAAATTTCATATTTAAACATAAAAAATTTGATTGTATTTTTACTCAATTATAAAAATAAAATATTGAATACACTGAGGATTGCATGAAATTTAGATTGATTAAAATTATATTTCCATTACATACTTACGTGAGTAAAAATCAATTAAGTAAAATTAATATTTCTTACAATTTTTAACAAAGAGAAAAAATTGTAAAAAAAATTACATAAATATTTGAAATACTTTTTGGAGTTCATACGTGTACTTGGAACCCACAACGTATTTGCTATTTACCGATTCGGACTTCGTTCCGTTCGATTTCTGTTGGCAAGATTACCGGTCTGGTTGAAGTTGTCTCATATCGCGTTTTATCTCACGAGTGTGGACAATCGTTTCTGAAAGTAAAAGTGGGTGTCTCGGGCGAGTTTGGCTCTTGGGAGAGGGCTATATACAGATCCTTGAAGTTTTACACGAGACAGCATTAATTCGCGTTCAGATAAACGAGCAAAGTGGATTTCGGAGACATTCGTAGTTCTTCGTCGCCGCATTCTACTCATTATCCCCAAACTTAATATTATGCAAACCCTTACGCCCCTAAAATATTAAATTTCACGAAAAAAATGAATTCAAAGTTTTTCTTAAAATGATATATCAATAAAAAAAATAATTTATTTCCATAAATAAATATTAAATAAATAAATAAAAGTATAATATGACTAAGTAATTTTACGTTATTTTCATAAATACAAATTTTATTTAACCATCAATGTTCAAATGTAATTATTAAATAATTTCCTACTATAAGTCATTTCAATGATAATATCTCCATTCAATTAATGGAAATTGACTTTACAATATTCAATCAAATTAGCAGATTTTGCTGTATAAAATTAGACTCGAATGCGAAAAATGGTTTTTCATACGAATAATAAATATAATAAATATATAATAATAGGTTATTGTAGAAAGTAAAATTCACAAAATATAAAATGATGGTAAAATAAATAAATAGTATATAAAACAATGAAAATAAAGAATATCGTAATGTTACATCGAAATTTCAATATACGAGAACTTTTTGACATTTCATGAGAATTCACATGATCTCGTGAGACGTTGGCATCTTGGAAACCGTGTTACATCGTTTTCTCGGGATCGACGTGAGGATGCACGCGAAGATCAAATGAGCAATTAGAGACGTATGGATCATCGAGATAACAACGGAGAACGAGAATTCGAAAAATCAAAATTACAGTGCGAGCTAACAGTTGGAGTGCACTATCGTGTCCATTTACAGACGAGTGTTATTACGAAGCTCGTACAAATAAAATTCTCATCGGGCTACGATGATTGCCGGAGATTTAACAAAAATAAATGAGGTTTCAAAAAAAAAAAAGAATGAAGCTACTTAAAAGTTTGCCGATACATGAGAAAGGCCATCTTCCACGCTCGATTAATTGCTGGTCGTTCGATCACGCCAAGCTTCGGAGCAGACAGGTTTTCTCTGCACTAGTACCTCTCGTAATACTCGTATCTTTTATTCATTCTCGGAGGAATGGACTATGACAGCACTGGGTGGTACAAAAAGGAAACTACTCACGCCTTTTTCCAAATCCACCAATTTTTCTATTTTTTTTTCCGAAAATTGAATTACGTCGAACATTTTTTTTTTGACGGGAAGTGTGTGATCCGAACTACCAGCTCCCTCGACAACCAACGTGAAATTTAGCACCACCTTTTTAATATTTGAAGAAATGTTTGGTTATTTTTGAAAACGATTTTTGGCGACTTGCGATAGTTTTCAAGATATTAATTTTTTTGTATGAAAAAGTTTCGTCAATGCTTTGTCAATGATTTTATTATTATTATCATTATTTTTTGGATATTATTATTGAATTGGTATTACACTGGATTTTTAACTATTATTACTTTTGAACATTAATATTTCACTCAGTTATTATTAAATTGAATTTTTTAAATGATCATTTTATAATAGATTATTATTAATAATATTATTGTTGTTGGGTCCGTTGTTGTTACTCTCGTTTTTTTAAATTAAAAGTCGTCCGATGTATAGTTGAAAAAAATCTTGCCCTTTCAATTTTGGATCCAGTGAGGGAAATTTGATAACTTCGGGAAAAAATGCATTTGTGTTGCATTCTAACGATGCAAACTTGAACGTTATAAAAATTCAAGACGGAGTACTTTCACAATATGTTCTCACGTCGGTCGCGAAACTTAAACGTAGCCATTGTAGTGACCGGTGCAGCTGATCAAATCTTTCGTTAGCCGATTAGCGCCAATAAGTTTTATTTTCCGCACATACGAGTTACGAAATCTAATATTAGTGTTCTTTTCTCTATGAAATAATTTACATTGTAACCACATTGTTGTACGTTTGTACATATCCCATATAAAAAGTTATTGATGTATGCACCTCAAGGGCAATTAATATATTTTATTTATTGCTAATAAAAAGTAAATAAACTAAGCCCGGTGATTTTATTCTCGAACTATTGTAAATTTACTCGCAGAGCCATATGACTCTTAGATATATATATTGAGAAAATATGAATAAGGTTGCGTCATTAAATTTAAAAAAGTTTTATTATTATTAATACATATATGTTTATACCTATATTCGCGTATTGAAGATTACTTCTATTCTTGTTATTATTTACATTCACCCTTCATATGGATAGATTTTATAGTTCATAATTTTTCAAAATTATTATAATATAAAGAGTTTTTGTTAATCATTTTGTTTTTAATTTTCCTCTTCTTGTTTTCGTTTTTATTATTACTTTGTAATATTAAAAAATCTTATTGTTATTATTGCTCATTGCCTACTAATTACTATATTCCACAATAACAATAATAATAATAATAATAGTAATAGTTAGCAATTTTGTTTTTTGTTGATATTTTTTCTTGTTTTATTAATATTCATATTTTTGCAATCATAAACTTCATTGCTTCTATTATTATTGTTATTAGGTACGGTTATTATTATTGTTACAATATAATTAGTAGCGTTATTATCATTCAGTACTTAACAATAATGGTGGAAACCAAATATCTTTAAAAGTGTAATGTATCCTTTTTTTGGCACTAGGAAATTTGATGCAGCCTTAAACACAATTAATGGACAAAAAGGATCGATTTGTCAAAATATTTCCATCCGCGTTACATCCGATCGACCTTGAATGGGACGTCCGATCGTGGATTGATTCTTCCGTTACAAATTGGATCTGGTGAGAGACAGATCATGGGCAATCCCGTGGTGTGCATTCACTTTCTACATCACGACAAACTCGTCCCCCGAGGCAGAAGAGAAGGTCCGTGCTCACCTTTATCATCATTTCGTCTCGTTTATGAACTTACTGTGACGCTTTTTATTTTTCTTTTTTTTTTAATTTCAATCGTTGCACGCCGATCGAAAAAAAAAATCGTTAGCAACGCTTGCCTCGATTTTTTAACTGAACGATGATAAATTGTGAAAAAAAATGAATTTTTTCTCCGGACAAAAAAAGCAATTTTTTCTCGAGACAAAAAAAGCAATTTTTGCTCGAGACAAAAAAAGCAATTTTTTTTCTCGACAAATGAAATAATTATTCATGGAACAACCTTTCTTTGCATTTTCAATTGGACAATGTCTCCTCGACGATCCACGAGCCTCGAATGTGAAAGGATGTCGCGTGTACTTAAAAAAAAAAAGAAAAAACTGTCATCGGAACAAAAAAAAATCGGATCGTTTCGCCGGCTCATCTCGACGGTGGCCGTGATTTCTTGCTGTCGGAATTTCTAAATTTGCGAGAGTGGGCGACCGCGCGGAATTGTTAATTCGCTTTTATACCCCGCGCTGCTGGCGCGGTCGATCGGAGAAAGTGAGGCGATTCCCGATCCCACTGCATTTCCATCTAATTGGCAACGTCCCAACGCCATTCACGATGAACTCAATTTCGAAAAAAAAGACGCTTAACAAAGAATCGCCGGAGTGAACGCCAGGAACAAAGATGGATTGGAAGACACGATGGATGTGCCACTGACGTGAAAAGTTTAAGAAACGAATAATAAATAAGAACAAAACAAAAATTATAGGTAAGAGAATCGAGAATAAAAAATAAAAAACGTTAATAAATGGAAGAATTAAAATAATAAATAGAAGAAATGAAATAGAAAAAAATAAATTACAATTAAAAATAAAAAGAAGAAATCAAAGAATATAAATAAAAAAATACAAAATTAATGAATAAAGATAAAAATTTAAAAATGTAAAAAGATCAAAGCTTGCACAACGGATGGAAAAATGCGGCTGAAGACGTAAGGGACGAGCTCACGTAACGGTACAACGCATTCTATCAATTCTTTTCCCCTGCTTGTTTTATTTTTATTTTGGTGGGATCTTTCTTTTTATTTTTGATTCCAGACTGTTACGTCGCGCAGAATTTATCCGTGACTGGAGTAGCTAAATGATCGAAGCATTGGCGATGGAAGGGTAGAAAAATGAGGGGTCAACCGGTTAGGAACGAAACACTCGAGAGTGCTCCGATTAGCAGTGATGCAAGTCCCTCGCGCGTCTATAATCGGTAACATACCACCTTACGTTCGAGACCACATACGCACCTCGCACTCCACACGAAATCAGTATGAATGTCTGCGTTGAGTAATCCCAATGGGGGGGAAGAATCTTTCGGAAAGTGGCAAAACGAGACGGATTTTATTTTCGAGTTTTAGTGGTCGCGCAAAGATTTTTTCGAATCATAGTGATTTTAATTTAAAAGAGCCCGCATCATTTTTTTTCATTTTTTCAAAAGTCATTTTTATTATCAAGAATGCGAATTTATCGTTTAATTTTTTTACATCGAATTTCAATGCGAAATATGAAAAAATTTATTTATAAAAATATATACACAATAAAAAAAAAGCCAGAATGAAAAATAGTTGGAGTAACTCGATGAAAAGTAATATGGATCTTAGGAAATTCTGGTGTAATATAGTAGAATTTCATACTTATTTTGGCAGAGACGTATCCCAAATAATTACGATTACATACGACAGAGATATCGATTGTTTAATTGATATTATTGATATCTATAAAAAAAAACGTATCTCAGAACATGGAGACTTCGATTCATTGAAATTATTTCAATTTTCACATCATAGAGAAAGATGAATCACCACGAAAAAACCAATATCAGTTGATTTTAAAAGCATCCATCTTTCACCTAAAAAAAATCCGAAAACCCCTATTCAAGATCTCATACAGAAAATGACCTAAAATCGTGTTTTCAATAATCAAATAGCTTCTGATTGATCGTTTGGGTTGTTATGGCCAATATTTTTATTTTTCGTTAACTAATTGATTTTTTTATTTTTTTAAATTATCTGTTTACTCGTAATCAATCAAAAGCATGTTTGTAGCTTTCTCCAATCAATTATTGTTCTCATCTCAGTTTGCGATCCGCGAGTCAATAACAAAAGGCAGTTTGAATTTTTCCTGAACTTCGCACTTACGCGAAGTACCTCTAAAATCTGGTCGTTCAATCAATATCCAATTAAACTTTTTCGGAATTGCTCGTTTTTATTAATACTACGTTCAATTCGAATATCTAGAAATTTTGTGGCCTCTTTTATCTACGAACAAAGAATATTGTGGCTGTTGAAAGTAAGCAAAAGCTTGACCCGTGTGGGCAATATATTATCCACTTTAGTACATTTCTCTTTTTATTGGACATGTGCTCGAGTACCTGTGACGTATAATGGTCACTGGTACTGCGCGTTCAACTCGTCTAAACAATGCAAGACATTCCACGTTCTCATTGTAGCCATCTGGTCCCATTTTCAACGTGACTCGAAATCTAAGGTCCTCAAAATCACTCTTGGATAAACATCTGCATTTTTTGTGACCTTTAAGGAGTTAAGCTTATGTGCAAAGTTTTGAAAAATCGTGTATCGGTTGGAGCAACTCAAATTCGAGAGAAAGGTAAAACATATGTTGGAAGGATCGAAAGTTGAAGGAAAAAAATGTATTATTTTTTTTTATATTTATTTATTAATATATTATTGTCAACATTATTTGATGATATATTATAATGATTTTTTATGAAATATAAGATGATACATTCTATAAAATATATAACATTCTACAATATAATATGTAATAATAGTATTAAATATTATCGTCAAAAATAAAGTTTCCAGTCTACCTTGAAAAAAACGAAAACATTTTTTTTTGTTTGGTAATTGAAACAAGATATCGAAAATCATTTTAAGAAAAAAACACTCGTTTTTTGGTTTCGAAATAACCAAGTGGCTAAATTTCGATTACTCTTTTCAAAAATCGATTTTTTATTATAATTTTGATCTCAAATTTCGTATACAGCTTTGTTAATATAGTGCAAATCAATGTGAGAACGAGTTTTTCATCACCTAGCTTATTTATTTACCATTAATTAAAAAAAACCCCAATTTTTTTATCGTCACTAATGCACCCCCTTAATCCAGCCAGCATGAAAAGGCAGATCCAACATATTTTTCTTTCATATGCGTACGTGAGTATTACGTGAGATCCTTATTGCTTCGGCCGATATCTTGAGCCATTTTATTAATATTAAAAAAAAAAGCGTTATTCACGCTGTCGAGACGTCAGTTCGCGACGAGGATTTCGTAACGAGGAGGCATCCAGTGCAAGGACTCGCGATAATATTTTATTAACGTTGCGCACCTGATTCATTAGAAAGTACATCATTCGAGAGTGAACTTCTTATTTTTCCTCAATATTATAATTAATATGTAATAAATAAAATCCTCAAATAAATTTGAGCCTTGATCGACGAACGTGATTTAAATATTTATACAAAAAGAATAAAAATAAATGTGTAAATAAAAAATAAATAAAAAAGAAAAAATATTATGGCAACCGATTGATGAATTTTGAAATCACTTTCATATGCAAGATACGAATATTTTGGACCCCTTCAAATCTCCAAATTAGCTAATAATTGTTTTCGGAAAACTCCAGCTTCGATATATATATTTGTTTGTTAATTAATAATGCATCCTGCTAAACGATTTCACAAAGATTTCTCGAGGAGAAATATCGTGGCAAGATTTCTCCATTTAATACGCGAATGGAATATGTCATCGGTCGCATCGCTATTGACAAAGTCCAATGTGGATATTATAGTGTGCACGAGAGAAAGATCGTAATTTATTACTGAATAAATTTCTCCAGAAACTGTTCAGAGCCAAGAGAAGTCTTCCGGGCAATCTCTATAATTTATCGACACGTTTTATTTTATAGATTTTGATTTCTTCTTCCCTAAATGGAATAATCAATAGGAAAAAAAAAATTATGGATATGTGGTGATATTTTTTTGGTTTTAATTAATTGAATATTAAAACATTGCTCAGTTAACAATGTAAAATAAATTTACGAATGTCACTTTATTCTGCAATGTTAATAGAATAATTTTAAACTGTTATTAATTAATTATAGCAATTAATACCAGAAAAGTATCACCACATGACTTTTTTTTTATTTTGAGCAATAATTAATTGATTCATTTGAGTAATTCATTAATTAGTAAGTAATTATTTAATTGTTGGATTAATCGCTGCAGTAATTACTGAGTACATTTTTTAGTGACAATCGTGATTTGAATATTGATATTTGCTTTAAAATTTATATATATGCAATGAAGATCGTTTGAGTCATCCGTTCGATTTCCGGTCTGCATCATGGGGTTCTAGCCCGTTCCCTTGCGCAACACCACATACCTTTTGAAATTACATTTACGTAGTGGTATGTATCAATGATTGCTGCATACGCAATACGTTTTCCAATGATTTCGATGTAACCATTGGTAGGCGAAAGATTACCTTATTCTCGAATGATTAACGGGTGATTACGAATCGTGTTATTTTTTTCTGGCAAGTGCGTTTGTCAGCATTTCTCAGCAGTTTTACTTTAATTATTTATTACTTTCAGTCATTATTTACTTTTAATGATGAGTAAAAATAAGTCGAAGAATTATCGATCTGCTTTTGATTCCCTTTCGACTGATCAATGAGTTGTTTTTGATTCTACACTTAATTCCGTTTTTAATGAATTCAAAATTATTGCAATTATTGCTGGTTGAATCAAATTGATTTCGTTGCTGATAGAATCAAGTTGATATCGTTGCTGATAGAATCAAGTTGGTTTTTTTGCTCATAGAATCAAGTTGGATTTGTTTCTGATAGAACCAAGTTGGTTTTGTTTCTGATAGAATCAAGTTGATTTCATTGCTAGCAGAATCAAAATAATTTTTTGATTCCAGAAGAAGAAGATTGAAGATCACTCCACCATCGATGTAATTGATTTGTTTCAGTGTTGACCAACGTGATAATTGACAAAATCAAACCCAAACAAACATTCAAAAATTTCGCGTCCATTTTTCGAATGCATAATTAATTGAACGACTAATTTCACTTTGAACTGAAAAGCCTAAGAAATGGGTCGAAAATCATAACAAATCAAAGGCACATCACTGATTGTCTCATTACTGTGACGAATCAGTGTCACGAAAAATGGTATTGCGAGGTGTTTTCTTGAGCAACGAAACAACTGCGTAAGCTACAGTTTTGCAGTTATTACTCTCGAGTAACGCACGAGATGTGATTCTCGTTACATGGAACGGATGGAGAGAAAGCGTTTGCGCACATGATCGACGCTCCCTTCGACAAAAAAGCCAATCGTCCTTGCGCCGGTTAACGCTGATATTAATGGAAAAATCATTCCCTCTGTACCGCGTCCACCATCGGCTAAAATGTTCCCATATTGCGCAAGGTATACCTCAAAGTTGATCGTTTCTCACCCCCTTTGATCATCTAGGATCTAGGGATTCTTTGTACCTCCGTTTTTTTATTGTTACATTTTCAACATTTTATAATTATATTTAATAAAATACACTTATGATAAAATAATTTTCTATTGTTATTTATTCATTTTATTATTATTATTTAGTTACTTCAATAATTATACTTGTAATAAACATTTTCTTTCCGCTTTATCGTTTCAGATCTTTTTAAAAAATCTGATTTTTTTCTTTGTTAATTATTTCACAATATCTTCCTTCATGTCAAAAAATTATTTTTAAATAGTAACAATTTCACTTTACAGTTCAAATGAGACAAAAAAAATCATGAATTACTAAATAATTACGAAATTTAACTATTCGTCCTCTCAATTAAAAGCTTGTACTTTTGCAATTTTTGTTTTCTTTCAAATGCAACATTGGATTGGAAAACACTAAAACCAAAAAAACATTTACGATTCCGTTGAATAATTAACGATTATTGACTATTAAATTTAAGAATATTCCAAATCGAAAGAATTTTCCATTCCATCGACACCTGCGAATTGCCTACTCAAACTTATAGCCCCGAACACGTAATCTCTCGAAAATGAGTTCGATAATTAAATCGAAATGCGTAATCGTGCTTAACGCACCGCAACTGCACAGACCGCTCTCTCTTTCTCTCTCTCTCTCTCTCTCTCTCTCTCTCTCTCTCTCTCTCTCTCGTTGCTCTATAAGCCTCGCGATTGGAGATCATACATGATTAAAGATACGAGTGCAACGGGATCCGCAACAACGCAAAATCCGTAAGTGAACCAGATATCAGGAAAACGAGAAGATACTAGTGAAGCGTACACTCACACATCACAATCCCAGGTTTCATTACGTTAAGACGCAATTGATTACTCAGTACTATTACGTATGAAATTTTTCACTGACCACACTTTTGTTTTACCCAACGATTTCGTATCACGGTGTAATTTAAATTGATGAAGTTTTCAAAAGCATTTCGAAATTTTGTACAAATTTTCAATGCAATGTAAAAATGTCGTTTTAAAAGTAAAATTTAAAAGCTCAATGGCAAATAAATACGATTCAAGAGAAGTCCTAAAAAATTTGAATGCAACTAGAAGTGCAAATGAATTTTAATTTAAGGTGAATTCAAATTTTCGTGAACATTTCAGCGGTTCTTCATAAAACTGTTTATAACCTCGTCAATTATTAATATTTTTTAATTGAAATTATACTTATAAATGAATAGCCAAACCATCATAGAATCACTGCATCTATTCCATCAATTAAAAAAAATAATAATCCACTTTAATCATTAGAAAATAAATCTTCAAACATTATTAATTTAAAATAATATATCAATATTTAAAATGACTAATTATTTAAAGAATTACCAATAAATATTGAATCTATTTAAAAAAATTTCAATTATTTTCAAATCATATTGAACATGATCCTATTTATTAATTTTTCGTTTTTTATCGTAGTCTAGTGCCTTGAAAGTCACGTTCCAGTCAATAAATATCGAATATCTATTAATTCAGACATCAAATTTCAAAACGAAAGAAAATCTCTCTCTCTCCCTCCCTCTCCCAAAGCATCATAAGCTCGCAAAAAGTGACATACGTTTTCTCTGGTTGTGCTCTTTTCCATATCGCGTGCTAAAATTGCGCGTGCGTCCAGATTCGAAGTCACAAAAGGTCACGGAGCGTCTAGCGTAGCGTGACCAAAAAGTGTTACGCGTGGCGAGAAGCCTCTCGAGATCGGATGCTTGAACTCGGTCACCCTGTACATACCCGTTGAATGCGGCGAAACGTATACGAGAGCAGAAGTTGGCGAATGGCTCGCGACTAGGCGTGGACTTGTATAGTCGTGCCGTTTTCAATTTTATATATATATATATTTATATATGTATATATATGTGTGTGTTTATTCGCCAACGAAACGTGAACGTTAATAATATCGATTGGCTGTATGCGCTTAAGATACGTTGCCAACACGCGGTGTATTATTCGCAATGGCTCGAGAAACCTGATGCGAGATTTCCAGTTCCTCGAGGAATTGCACGCGTTTCTCGTATCCGAGTCCCTCCATCTCGCTGCTATACGTATACACGGAGTGAAAATTGTAAGTATTTCTAAAAAGCTCGTGTATTCTTTCGATAACGATGGTGAAATTTTGCGACCAATTTTAAAAAAAAATTTCTTCTCTAACATTGCCAGTGGGAATAGTACAATTTTTCAAAAATTGTACTGTTTGAGTACTATAAAATAGTACTAAATTGTAGTATTGAGAATTTTTCAAAAAACGTCCGCGAAAAAAGAAAATATTTGTTTGTGGATTTTCGTGAAAAAATCATTTAATGGAGATAAAATAATTTTTGCTGATTTTTTGGGAAAGGGTAATATTCTTTTTGCAAGACAAGATGGAACATTGTGGAAAATAATGGAAATTGCTATTGTAATGCAGCGAGATAAGGACGATTGTGAATTTATTATCAGGTCTACTCAAAAGTTCAGTTGATTTTTAAAATAATTTATTTTTGTTCGAAATTTGTTTTTAATTTTCAATAATTTTTTATTTATTTTCATTTATTTTATTTACAACTTGTCTTTCAGTTGGATTCAATATAAATCAATATCAAATTTTACGTTATCAAGTTATCTACAATTTTCTCTACAATTGAAAAATTGCAACAAATCAACTGAATTACGACGAATCGAAAGAAACATTCGAATTACAATGTTTAAATCAATTAGGCCATCAATATCCCTCAAACGCATCGAGGAAGACATCAATGGTTTTTCCTTCTCATCTCGACGTCTCCTGATTCTTAACTTTGCCATTTCTCATTTTTATTTCCAGCAGCTTTTCACGCCAAGAAAGATTGCTGACCTTTGGCGAGTAACAGCAGAAGAGAAAGAGGGGGAGGAGCTTGAGAGAACTGTGGAGAGAAGATGCTCACTTGATCGCAAAGTGAGAGGCTGACCGGTTTGATGGCCGGGAAGTCGTTTCATATGCACTTGATATCAATCGAGAACCCGATTTCTAACATGTGCGAACATAGAGAGGTTTCATGTTCAATTGGTTGCATCGACGCGAACATGGAAGTCTTTGATGATAAACTAATAAAACTTTATCGATATGAACGCAGAATGGAGGGAGGGGGATCATTCGTTGATTCAAGAAACAAATTAATTAAATAAAATATAAAATATAAAATTTAGAACACGAAATCAAATGATAAAATAAAAAAAATATAAAAATATAAATATTAATCAATATAGGAAAAATATTAAATAAACTAAATATAAAATCGTTGATTTTGCTTCATTTGATGCAAAATATAAAATAAACAACATAGCACGTGAAATAAAACTAAAAAAAAGAACTATAAAAATATAAATAAAAAATAATATTTGAAAAATAAAATATGATTAATATGAAGGTAGCATGTAAGAATTAGGAAAATAAATGAGAAAATTCAGTCAATTTTCTGAACATGTTAGGGAAAGAATATTCCTGGCTAGAAGGGACAAAAGAGCAAGACAGAAACTGTAAAAAGTAATGCAATTTAATAAAAGCTCCATACCACCTTGACAGAAAAAAAAAACAAGTTTCTTTCAGCTACATTTATTATTTATTTATTACTTTATCTACAAATTTTGCAAACTCAAAATCATTGCAAAATTCACAATTCTTTAAAACCGAGACGTACTATCAAATGATGAACTTATTATCAATAAGTATAATTAATCATTTTTATACAGCTCCATCGCCACGATTTGCGAGTACTCTTTAATTAAATAATACTATACCATAATCATACACTATAATTTTACAATTATACATACGATTATAATAAATCATAAATCAAATATAACAAAGAACTTTTTTATATTCTCGAAAAAATACATGCAAATACGTATGTTTTCCATCCGTAATCCTAATAGTGGTGTAATTCCATCTAACGGAAGATTCCGTTGTCTTGTAAAAAAGGATCAATTGAAAACGAATCTAAAGTCGTTGTGAGGAAGTTACGAGACTGAGGACGAATAAATCTTCCGTAAAAGTGTCCCTGCGATATTGCAAACCGAAAGAAAAGGACAAGAAGATGAAAGGGAGGGTGGAGGGAGGGGTTGATCGAAGAGCCTTGCGAGCCAAAGAAGTTTCATATGATTATAAAATGTATTTGGAAAGATAGAATGCTTCAGTATGCGATTTCCTCGTCCGGAAAGTGGGCAGTAGGTACACGAAGAATTATGTACGCCGAACGAGCACCCATCCGAGCGTTACATCGTATGGCTTCCTCCACAGTGGTTAATTAGCTACATTCGTCATTACGAACGCGCAATTTGTTTAAGAATAACCCAAATCATTCGTCACATCCGGTAGATCGCTCAATCATAGATGACACGGCCAAATTAAATTGTAAAAAAATAACATTGAGTGTACTTTTTATAGCGCAGAAGAGTTTCGACAATTGCTACTTACGATTTCGCTTCGGATTTTTTTTTACGCAACGAAATAATAGTGATTGAAAATTAAACTGGATAACGATGAGCATACCGGAAACGTGGAAAAATACGTATCAGAATTTTTGAATTTTTAATTGAGGTTATCAATTAAAATTTATTATCATTACAATTTTTTATGTTATCAAAAACGATGGCTTTTGGAATATTTGATTGGAAATGGAAATAGTTGCAACTGAAATATTTTATTAAAGTGAATTTAATTGAAATATCCATTGAAATATTTAAATAATTACGAGACGAATTCAACATAAAATATTTTATAAAGAAAGAAGTAATTAAAGTGAGAATTCTCATTGGTCATTAATTTAAAAATTATTTTCTTTCGAATATATTAATTAAATTGAAATTGAAATTATGTAATTAACATAAAATTAATTTTAGTTAGAACTAAAACATATTGTCACGGTGATATTTTATTGAAAACCACTTATAATGAAAATATTAACTAAAATAAAATCGAATTTAATTTTATTTAAAGAATCTGTCTAGGACAAAGTTCACTTTATTCTAGATAAAAATAACAAAATAATACAAAATAATAAAGTATTGAAATAATAAGAAATGAAAATGTAGCAAAATTGAAAAAATGATATTTCAAACCCACCAATTGAATTGAATTAAAAATAAAATGGATCAATGGTGTGAGATCGAAAAAAAACCGTCATTGCTCACAAATTACTCAGAACACCCACGAATTGAAAAAAAAACTTTGCGAATGTTATTACGTACAAAAATGCAAAAATGCAAAAGACACGTGGGAGAAAAATAGTTTACTCACTTGGCTGGGGAGTCCTCGAAGGCCGTTCGCCGTGACGCACAGCAACGCCAGAAGTAGGACCACCGAGAACCACAGAGACCGGCGCGCCATACTAAAAAACGAAAGGGACGAAACAACCCCGATTAACTGTTTGCCTTCTGCGTGAACAAGCATATTTCACCCGCAACTCATGTCCTCCGTGTGAATAGTGAAATCATGAAGATATATTATTTTCGAGTTCGCAAGAAACTCTGCGAACGTAAATCTCGGCACGGTTTGATTTTCACGTCGACGAAGCATAATCAAAGATCGAAACCAGCTCATCGTAAGAAACCATTTTTTCCCCGATTAATCTCTTTCTTTCCTACTAAAGGAAATACTTTCCAACCTTTTAAACGTTTTCTTGCTATTTATAGGGTGTCCGGACATCGATAATTGAATATAACAAAATTAAATATTATAAAAAGATAATAAAAACAATATTATCTTTTTATTATATATAATTATCAAAATAAATAATATATTATTTTTAATATTAATATTACTATTATTATATATTATCCGTTGTATCATTATTGATTATTATATTCGATATAACGAAAAATAAAATGGGGGATATTATCGAAATAATACATTGAATGTACTCCTGATTTTAGCCCTATTAAGGACCCATTTACTTTTACATTTTATTATCCTCGAGGATAATATCAGGCTCGGAGATTAATCATTAAATATTAATCATTATAATAAACTGTATGAATAATTAAATATAATGAAACTATAACATTAATAATAATGCGCATATAATAATGGTATATAGTAAATAATTGATAAATAATTCTTCAATAAATATACTTTGAGTTTATAATTTCGTTTATTCATTTCTTTTTTGTTTTCTTTTGATTTTCGTTTATTGACGTTTACGTGTATTTGCGATTATGCGGATACGATTTTTTACAAGTATGTATCCAAACGTTATATACATATATATATATATATAAGGTTTAATTTTCTTTTGTCAAATTACAGGGACGCCTGAAGCGTGAATGAACCCAGCGCCCTCTCGGCCGTTAGTTTTCAATCTGCATCTGCCAATTTACTAATCAAACTGTATGTATTTTGTGAAATCAATTAAGATTGGAGATGAATTCATAACAAGCAAACTGAGCTCGTAACCGAGCCCGCTGGTCATTACATTACGTACACGCAAGGGATATTTACGTTTGAATGCTCGAATTGGTGTAAATTTGGACCACTGTTGAAGTTTTGGAATATTACGAAACTCAAGAGTTTCAAATTGATGAATATTGATAAATGAGTCGTTAGCACGAAGACGTATGGCATATGGAACATGTCGAATATTTTGGCATCTCGAAAATTGCAGAATATACGATCTATTATTAAAGAGACTTATCAACATGCAAGGAGGGTTGAAGATTTCTTATTCTTAAAAAAATAACTTTAACGTTTTTCCCTTCCTTTTATCAAATTATATATTTTTCTAATTTATTATTTGATAATTTTTATAATTTTAAATTCATAAAAAAATGTACATTTTTTCATGGCTTAAGGTGGTAATATTTTCAACGGCACAAAAAGTATATCTCTCTTCAACTTTCGCACAGTACTTCACCAAAGAACCGTTATCAGAAATAAATAACGGCGATTCCGAAAAAAAGACAAAATACCATACGTTTTTCTCTTCCCTTTATCAAATTATATATTTTTATAATTTACCTATAATTTCATATTTTTTATAATTTTAAATTCATAAAAAGTTGTAGAATTTCTTGATGGCTTAAGGTGGTAATATTTTCACGATACAAAAAGTATACCTCTCATCAACTTTCGCACAGTACTTCAGCAAAGAACCGTTATCAACAATAAATACCGACAATTTCGAAAAGAAATTCAGCATACCAAAGGAAACCGTGTTTCCATGAAATTCATCCTGTTTCCGGTATTGATAGTCTTCCTTCTTCGTAGGGTCCATATTCCCACCAAAGTTCTTTATACGCGAGCCTGTCGGCGTGCGTTAGCCACGATATCGCGCAATTATATCAACCGTTCACTTTCCGCGGTGCTGAAAATTTCCTAGGCGGCGAACGATAATGAAAGCTGCGAGGTGCTCGTATAATTTTCCTAAATGCTCACTCGTTCCTATTTATTCGCGAGGGATAATAATGAAGAAATAATAACAAATGCTCCTCGAAAACGGAAGAGCCTTGGACTTGAGATGTATCTTGTCGAGATCGTTAAGAGTCGAAAGATCGAGAGAGAGAGATGATGATAAAGTTTATTGTGCCCTAGTAACATTATCGGGCAACACTATAACAATGACAAATTGACAAATTATAAAAAAATATGAAAATTAATAATAAAAGAATAATGCATTGATAATGATGAAAACAATACCAAAAGCATTCAAATAAATCATCATTGAAAAATAGAGAGATGATGATGATGACGATGACCATGATGATGATGAAAAAATTTATTACGCCCTAGAGATACTTGCAGGTAACAAAGAGAACATATGCATTGTTTTTAATAAAAAAATGTAAATGTTGTCATCTGTATAAACCAAAATATGCAATAAAAGTAAGAAGAATAAATAAACCATATAAACTTAAATAAACAATCTACTAAAATAAAATAAATATACCAAAACAAACTATATAAATAAAAAACAAATAGAAATAACTAAACTACGAAGCAATATACATAAAAAATAAAACCAAACAAGGAAGAGAGCGAAAGAGAGAGAGTGAAGACGAGACAGTGGAAATAATTTCGTGACACCTGGCGTGAGGAACGAGGAACAGCACGATAACTGTACCGCGAGTATACACACGAAACCGTTAGACGAGAAGGCCGTGAGATTGGAGAACTTGCGGGATTCCGATCGGAAAGATACACGTACAAATAATTGCATCACGACGATTCAATTCGTCGAGAAATTCGAGAACTTTAAAATAATCACTTTCATTGCAGCCCATCGAAAAAACTTCAACCCAAAGCAACCCAAGCTTCACCTTTATTTATTCGTTCATAAAAATCTTTTTTTCCCAACGGCCGAAAAGTAATTTTTTTTTCATGGAGAAAAAAACATTGAAAAATGCATTCAAGTGCATGTGCACTTTACAATTCGCTAAGGAAGTGCGCAGTCGAAGCGTTAATTAACACTGCGAATGGAACGTTTTCACATTCGATTCCTTTCCTGCATAATTTATTTGCATGAAATAATAAAAAATACAAATCAGAGAGAGATTATATTGGACTGGAAGTGTTCAAATCCTGTTCGAAAAATGATTTTTTTAATATTGTACATTATATTAATATATAATATATTTCTATTAACATAATATGATTTTAACATTATAACAAATATATAATATGAGTGTATATATTATTTTATAAATAAAATGTATATTTATCATCATTTTTTTAATTTTTATCTTTTTTGTAAATAAAATTTTGTGCAATAAATAATCCCTCGAAAGTAATAAACAAAACGTTCTACTTCGCAGTTTCGTCGAATCGAGAGTTATTTATCTCGGTTATGAAAAATACACGATGGCTGAATTTTCACGTGACAGGTGCTGATATACTCGCTGTGTTTCACCTGAATTTCTTGAGCGCCATTTTTATAGCCGTGGGAGGTACCACTGGCAACTTATAGGGTGAAACAGTCGCGTCGAGTTTTTATTTATCGAAGAGAACGAAGCATTTTTCAACGCGTGTAAATTGTCCAGGTCTTATTAACTGCGCCAAAACGGACAGTAACGATCACGAGAAAACTGAATGCATCGAACTGGAAATCGTTGAATTAATAAAAATAAAAACATTTACTAGACGACGCAAGGATTTATTATGAATAATACATTTTGTTTTCTAACCGAGAACTACACTGAAATATACGATAAACAATTCATTTTGCACTTCTGAGCTCTTTAAAAATATCGCCCTCAAATAATTAATATTTTTTTAGATTTTTTATTCAATATTATAAATATATATTCAAAATTATTATCGTGTGATGTCAAGGCTACACATTATTCTGAATGCAATTGAAAGTTGACATAAATGAATTGTAAGTTTCGAAAATAAAATGAAATTTACATAAATTCGTTTTCGTTTTTTCTATTGACTCATAAAGATTGTACATAGATGGAAGTGTAATTAAAAAGTAATATTTATTAACATACATTGTTGAAAAAAACTCTTTATTATTGTAAATTTGTCTACGGTGTGCAATAACGTTGCAAAATGTATTTAAATAAATATCTTCATTATTTTTAAAGAATTGATCTACACTGTATCATGCATGAATTATCTCATCAGATAAGTATGCATTTAAAGCACGTATGGAAATAACAATACCAATATGAACAATCATAAAGTATCATATCGGAAAAGCGGTGAGTTTGTTAAACCGAGTGCTCATTCAATGATGGATCAATCATAAAATCAGCAATCTCCATATTATTGTAAATTTAGTAAAAAAATAATCAATATAAATTAATTTCAATTTATTCAAATCTTTCTATCAATAAATGAAAACCTCCATAGCAATATTAATAATATTACTACTCTAAAAAAATTATAAGTTTTTTGACAAAAAGTATACATTATTATTAACATATTCATATTATTATTAGTATGATTGTTACTATTATCAACGTATTAAAATAAAAACAAAAAGTTTGAAGGATCATAAATTATTATGACGGAAAAGAGGCGAAGGAGTTGTTCCGAGTGCTAATTCAATGATGGATTCATCACGAAATTGATGATACGTTTCCGTTATCTCGACGCAACCGTTTCTCAATTTCATTTCCGTTTTTTAAATTTTACCGGAACTTTGTATATTTCATTCTCAGGTTCCGGAGTCTCAGGGATTTTATATTTTACGTAAGGTGGCTACGGAACATCTGGTCAGTTATAATAATCTCGTGAAAGTCGTGCAGCGATCATTCTCTCGCTCTCGCACTCTCTTGGACTCTCTTGTCATGGGACAAGCGGGAACAGCCAACGCTCAGTTAATCTCGTTCGCTCGGCTTAATATTCCACAATTCCATTCTACGTGTATACCGTGCCTAGGCGCACAGGTATACGAAGTGCAAGCTCCGTGTAACACGGTGACTGCTCGCAAGAATTGCTCGACTATGCTCCGGTAAATGTCCTTTTTTTTCTTCAGCATCCGCGAATTGCCGTGCCCAGCCGCGAGGCCCAGCGTGCAACGACCATGAGAGACCTAGTTTGGTGAACTCGCCAATTGCGTTCTACAATCGTGTCACCTCAAGCGTGTGAAATATTGGGTCCTAAAAGGTGCCGGCATCGAAAGGGGCAAGTAGGAAGCAAAACAGACCCTTGAACTTTGGAGGTCCTTTGAAAAAGTTGGCCAAAGGGATATTGGAATGGGATCCAATTGGATGTTGGAAATTGAAAGTAAAACTGTTGGAGACAGGCAAATTTTTAGAAATAAAACTATCTTTGGGGTAAATAAATCGAAGGGTCGAAGAGACTTGGTAATCTTTGGAAAAGATTCTTCCAAAATGTTCTGCAAGTCGGTTGGTTCACGGATTATGTTCTCCAATCGTGTAATCTTCAAGGATAAATCGAAGGGACGAAGGGACTTCTTTTTGGAAGTGGTCTTTCGAAAACGTTCTCCCTAAGAGAGTAAGCCTCCAGAGGATGTTAGAAATGGAAAGTATGGGAGTTGCGACACGGAAGACTTTCAAGAAGAAAACGGTGGACCGGAAGTGATCAATTTGAGGAGTCAAGTACCCGCCCAAACTCGTCGAGATTGCTAGGATTTATAGAGAATGAACTTCCGGACTTGATGACTGATAACGAGACCTAATGGAATCGAAGAGCGCAGTAATTGAGAAATCTTCTCACCTTGATCTTCTAATCCGATCTGGAGTGCATAATATAGGTGTTATTGTATTTATCACAGTTCACTTCGCGTCTCGATCGGTACATCCACGACACTGCGAATACCGGAAGTGTGATCGGCACTCGAATCGTCTTCGAAAACAAACGGAATTAACGACAGAGAACTCAATGTATTTTCGGTTTTTCCCTGCAGTAGCTTTTTTTGTTTTTGATTCCTGACTTTTTTTGTCAATTAGTTCCAGCGAGTTTTGGGAAGAAACAAGAAGAGTAGGAAAAGAGTCAACGCGGATCAAATCGCGAATATCATTTTCCCCGTAAACTTGAAGCACGAGAGTGTATGCGGTTTGACGGTCGGTTGCGGAGTGTCGAAGACAAATGAAACTCGATCGAATGGGCCGTGTCAAAAAACGGGGCAGCGATGAGGGAGGTACGAGGAAAAAGTTTTTAAAAAGCGGGAAAAATAGAAGAGAGAGAGAGAGAGAGAGAGAGAGAAAAGGAATATAAGTAGGGTAGGGAGCGTGCCGACAACCCGGTATTTTCCCTTTCGCTCGTGGTCCGACTTGCCCCACCTCGAGACTCGCCCCCCACCACCGCTTGATATCACGGGCCCGTTGGGCCCCGCGGCTTGGGCCAGTGCTGAGAAGAGTGGGGGTTATGTCCACGCGCTTACGCGGCGCGACAACGCGCCAGCTATTACACCGGTTTAAAGTCCGCTTCGGACACTCACTCGATCGAGACGTGATCTTACTCTCTATTTCAGCGCAGGTCCACCATTAGTTTGGGTTTACTGAGCCAATCGGTAGCGTTCTTTGACAGGAACTGTTCTTTGACAGAAACTGCTCTTTGACCGGAAGTATTCTTTGAGAGAAACTGGTCTTTGGCGGAAACTGATCTTTGACAGAAACTGGTTTTTGACAGAAACTGGTCTTTGACAGAAACTGATAACTGACGCTCACTCGATCGAGACGTGATCTTACTCTTCATTTCAGCGCAGGTCCACCATTTGTTTGGGTATACTGAGCCAATCGTTAGCGTTCTTTGACAGGAACTGTTCTTTGACAGAGACTGTTCTTTGACCGGAAGTGTTCTTTGACAGAAACTGGGCTTTGACAGGAACTGTTCTTTGACAGTAACTGTTACTTGACAGGAACTGTTCTTTGACAAGATCTGTTCGTTGACAGGATCTGGTCTTTGACATGATCTATTCGATAGGGTAGAATCTGTTATTCAACAGGAACTTTTTTATATCTGGAACCGTTCTTTGACAGGAACTGTTCTTTGGCAGAAACTGCTCTTTGATTGGAACTGTCAATTGACAGGAACTTGACGTTGACAGAAACTGGTCTTTGGCAGGAACTGTTTTTTGACAGGATCTGGTCTTTGACAGGGTGTGTTCTTTGATAGAATCTGGTCTTTGACAGAAGCCGTTCTTTGACAGGAACTGTTCTGTGACAGAAACTGTTGGAGTTGATTGCCTTCGTATTAATGTAGATTCATTAAAAAATGAATATACAATCATTAAAATGTACTGTCTTCCGATAAAAAAAATACTAAGTCTAGAGGCTAAGTCTAGAGAAAAATGGCGTTGGACCCTTGCTCAGTGATTTTCTACATGACCTTATAAAAAATATAGTGCAATGCATATTTTCTCCAAATATCCAATAAGTCCAAATATATCTTCAATGCATATTTTCATCGATTTATCTACAACATAATTCGGCAAAAGATAATTTTAGATGATAGAAATAACGTAAAATTGTATCAATTGCCCATGAAAAACCCATAAAAAGACTTTAAGGTTTTGGAAAAGTAATGTGTACAACCATCATATGAGATTGTTCAGAAACGTAAGCATTTTGAGTTTCAACTTTTTCTTATAATCGTAAGAAATTGTAGAATCCATATAAAGGGCATTTCCAATACTTAAATTGTTTAAAATACCATTCGAAAGTGCTAAAATGAAATGGCGAACGTCGTTTTTTATAATTCGCCAGTAATTATTAGTTTCGAGTTGACATGTCGATGTCGACATTTGTAGTAAAGAAGGAAACTCCGATTCGTCCATCGGTTCAAGTTCCGAGTAATTAAGCGATATGATGATAGACTAAATCGGGGTCACAGGAGCGATGAAAACGACATCCATAAGTGTGCCATCGCGCTTGACACTTGACGTACGTAAATATATAGTCGATATTCTGCCGAAGGGAACGGAAGAAATCAAGAAAATACGCCTCCCGACATTACGTGCACAATGAAGAAATGTCTCATTCGGTATATTCTAAAAGGAATAATTTTTGAGCACAGTGCCAAAAATAAAAATAAAAATGGCAAAATTTCCAGCAATAAAAACTTTTTTGTGAATCAGTCTGTTTGACAAGACCGTGCACGGCTGCATTTCGTTTGGGAAACTGTTGGCGAGCAGATTTGATATTCAGCAGCTAGGGTAGTCCTTCCTCCAAAATGCTTTGCAGAAAAAATCATCAGTTGTCGTCCGGGGGTTGATATAGACTGTCCATTGTCGAAGAAGACATTGAAAAATAATCTTCTGAGCAAAATTAATATTTGAATCGCGATTTGATCAACGGTATTGTTTCGGATGAATCTTCCGTTTGGACAAGTTCTTTCATTGATCCACGCATACCAATAGGGTGATTTAGTAGAACGTGAAACACCTTGAAATTAGTTGAAAGTGGGCCACGGGAATGTCAGGGGATTATTAATAGTGGCGGCTATTAGGATAGTTACTAATAATGAAGCATCATGGTTGATATCATCTAGTTTGAGTATGATTTTTTTCAACGACTTCCCTGAAGTGACTTTTGAGTTCCGCCGGACACGCTTTTGTCAAACAGACTCTAACGGGAATTTGAAACGTCCTAGGAACATTCTTCAGTGAATTCACGTTCAGTGTCAGTCGTTTCCAGCTTATAATAGCTATTATCAAAGTTACCGCGTAATCGCTTTCCATTAATTTCACTATGGACATACGGGCTTGGAAAGTCGAAGTGAAGAATGACGGTCGCGTCCTGATAAGCAACAATCGAAGGAAAATGTCGTCGGGTTGATCCTGAGGGAAAATCTGATTCCTTCTCGATAGAGGTTATTGTCAATAATTATCGGTACGCAATCGGCCCGAATCCAAATAACGACAGTGAAGGAATAGAGATAGATTTTAAAGCTCATATGGAACGATCGGAAGCCATCAATGTCCGATTCGTTTTCACGACAAATTATCGTGGATATATGTTCTTCTCAGGCGGATTTCATATTTGAAATAGTACGAAGTTGGCTCAAAAAATAAGGTGACTTTTTATTTTTCTCGAAAAATATTAATTTATTCATGAATGCATATTGTCCTCTCAAAAGTATGCCCCAGCTTCAATCATGTATTCTTTATCCTCTACTAAACCTTTAACGACAACGTGACATTTGTTTTTTTTTATTCACTTTTCTCTCAAAGCATTTTTCCCGCGTCATGCTCAATGCGGAATAAAAAAAAAAAGAACGCAAGAGTGAAGCTTACTTAAATATGTAGACGAAAGTTAACGAAACTGTAAATCGCCCGAAAAAAAAAATATTATTGGGATCAAACATATTGCTAATTTAATTAGATCAAGAATGACAGGAATATAACTGCTCTGTCGATATGATATTGTATCTTATAAATTTTACCTCCGCGCATATTTCAAGAAAAACCTTAACTTGCGCTGGTAAAGCAAAGTATTTACGGTAAATTATCAACTGCTGGTAAAGCAGGGTTCTTATGATTAAGTATCGACAGCTGGTAAGGAATAGTTTTTACGATAAATTATCGACAGCTGATAAGGCAGAGTTCTTGATTATGAATTATCGACAGCCGGCAAGGTTAACAATTAATCGTACCCAGTAAATAAAAATACAATTTTTCGGTTGTAAGCTGACATAAACTTTTTTTAAGTTTTTTAAAGAATTTTTCAAAAGATAAATTTTCACTACTATACATCCGTACCTCTGTATCATAACAACATACTGAAATTTTTAATTTCAAATCATGAAGCGATCAATTTTCACCGTTATTTAATATATTTTTTGAAAACATAATTAGTACTTTTGAAATTGAAAGTACTAATTATTGTAGTAATTTGTAGGTACTTTTAAGAATTGGCGTTCAAAAATTTAGTTCCATTCGCCATATGAAACGAACTTCACGAACTGCGACGAATTGGCTTAGTGAGTTGACACGAGGAATTGCCAATAAGTTTCCTCAGTTCAATTACTCTTCCGATATCATGCAAGATAAAAATAAGTACGGAGGGTGAAAGCATAACTTCCTCGAAGTCGTAACTCACTTTAATAAAAATGCGTTCTTTCTAATATTTCTTTACCACCTCAACACACTTGACGGACATAAAGCTTGGCAAGATTGAATTTTCCCGAAGCAATATAAAGTATTTCCCAATTCGAATTTTCGGAGAGAAAAGGGAAAGGAAAGAAATGACAGAAACGAAGGATAGACACAAAACATTGAAGCTTTCTCATTGAATTATTTTTTTCCATTCAATTCACGTTTTCCATTTAATTCATATTCACCAATTAATTATTTTTTCTCGTTGAATTAATGTTATTATTGAATTTATTTTTCTTATCGAATTAATCTTTCTATTAAATTCATTTTTTCTATTGAATTATTTTTTCCCTTTAATTTATTTTTTTTTTCATAGAATTAATCTCAAGAGCTTCCATATACGAAAAGCATTTCTTATCACAATTTTGTTTACCTACTTTCGTCATTTCGAAAACATTTCCGACAGACCAAATAAACTCAAAAAACGACTCGAAAAATAAAAATACCTATTCAGCAATATTACCTCACGAGATCAAACGATCTAATAAAAACTACAAAGGACCTTAACCGTCCTTATCACTCGAAAATAAATTTTATCGCACTGCCTGTTATATTTGCAAAAAGAGTGCAAAGCAAATAAGCATCATTTGAACCGATGAACTCTCGAACTTTTGGATAATTCTTTCCCTAGCCAAGTCCCCAGATCTATTTTCATAGACTTCCTCCCAGCTCACGATTCCTTTCTTTCTTTTTGAAAACTTAGTTTCCTACATTTAAAAATTTATATATGTCTATTCCAAGGAACAAAAAATTTTCGTTTCTGGTGATCGAAATAGTTTCGACCTCGCGTACTCAAATGGTAAAGCGAGGTCGAAACTATTTCGACTGCCTGGTAACCTGGTCGAGAGAAACGTCACCTGGAAAATAGGTTCAACCCTGAATCCTCGTAGGAAAACAGGCACCAGTTTGCGAAAGCTACTTGAAGAACACATTCATACACGTGAACAGATAAATGAAGATATAGGGCGAGTCAAGCAAAACGGAACACCTGCACATCTCTTGGATTTGAAAATACGAAGTACGTACATATCATAATTTCAATAGTTTTTTCAAATACTAAAATTGTTACAGCCGTGTGCAGTTTTCCAACTGCGCATGGCTATTACAATTTAATTTTCGTCTTATTTTTTTTTTCGAATTTGTGAAGGTCACTTAATTTTTTTCGAATACGACGCCATATCCTTTACCGCGTGCACATTATAGCCGGCGTTCGAACGAATCCAACCGTGTAACATAGTATGACCTTCAAATGACCTCCAACACAGAAATATGGAATAAATCAATTGATCGTGCAACAGTATTTCGTTTATTTAAAGTACTTCCTACGTATTTCATTTGTTTTTTATTATTATTATTTTTTATTACTTGAAATGATATTCTTTTTATTTATTATTACTTAAAATAACATTTCTGTGTTATTTGGATTATTGCTTTTATTTTGTATAACTTTAATTTATCAAAACTTGAAATAATATTCTTTTTATTTACTATTAATAAAAATAAAGTTTTTTTATTATTTAAAGTATTTCCTTTGTTTCTAGGGTATTGTAAATGTTCATAATTTTCATGATTAGAAATATTTAGCATTTAAGAAATATATTTCATGAGTCACCCTGTAGATTGATAAGAAATGGTACAGAGGCTGCTAGAGTTCCTCCGCTATACACAACAGATCTCTCCCTCATTTTTGGAGTTTCGTTTTACGACTGTTCACGGATGTTGTGCGTGCTACTTTGCGTTTACGTCCCATACGTGTCTCTCGAGCACTTCCATGTCCCTCGCTATACGTATTCGTGACCGTGTGTAGGACACTTTTATGCGAAAAGCTTGATTATCAGAAGGGCGTGGAGCTTATTACTTCGGATAACCTTAATACGCCGATGTTCGCGTTAACATTTTTAATATATCCACATACGCATTTCTGCCGCATAAAAGATCGGTCGATTTTGAGTGGGTGACTTTACTGTTTCGCCGGAATCGAAAATTCACCCCTACGGTTTCGAATGAACCACGTGACATCGCGGGTATCAACAGTTTGCTCCGTAGGTGGCGTTTCGTGATCGATGATTCTTTAATGAATCGGTAATGCCATATGTTTTATGCAAAAATAAAGAAATCTCGTGAAGGATCATAACCCAATGGGGGTGTTAATTCAAGGGAAGCTTAATGGGGTAGCAAAAATGGATTCAATGGACAAATGAATTCAAAGGGGAAAATGAATAAAAATGGGAAATATGAATTGAAATAGGAGAAAATGAGTAAATGAGAAAATAAAATAATTTAAAACAATTAAATGGAAAACATGAATTCAATGGGAAATAAATAATTCAATGGAGAAAAAATAATTCGACGAGAAAAAGTAATTCAACCTAAAACAATTATTCAATGGGATAAAATCATTTAAATAGAAATATGAATCTAATGGGAAGCATGAATTTAATGGAAAATAAATAATTCAATGAAAAAAAAAATTCGATGGAAAAGAATAATTCGATGGAAAAAAGTAGTTCAATGGGAAAAAAATCATTCAATGGGATAAAATCATTGAAATAGAAATATGAATCTAATGGGAAGTATGAATTCAATGGGAAGCATCGATTCAATGATAAATAAATAATTCAAAAAAATAATAATTCGATGGGAAAAAGTAATTCAACCTAGATAAATAATTTAACAAAAAAAAATAATTCAACGGGAAAAAATAATAAACTTGGAAAAACTAACTCGTTCTTGCAACATCAGGAGCTGATGCATGCACCGCAAGATTTAGAGGGACTGACAATTGATCTTTAGCGACCCTCTGGACCCGGATCACGCGAGAACGGTGCCGTCGAAGTAATCTAGGAAAATGAGCCCGAGTATCCGGTGTGAACGATCTATTCGATGTCTGAGTTATTGGAGCTCGGGGATTTCGGGTAAAAATAATAATTACCGCTGAAAGGTCAGTCGACCGAAGCAACAACGCCGTAGTTTAAAACGTGGTCGCGAGGCGTCACTGCGGAGCTCTCTTAACCGATCCGCTTTCCAAGAACACGGACGTAAATCACAGTTTTATGACGGATAATTTTACGAGAGTCCGCGATCTCGGAGAGGCGGAGTGTTTCACTGATGGTAAGGGAGAGGCTACCTTAACCTCGTAATCGCAGGCTCTCTTTGCGAATCCACGCTGCTGTATACCGTTCACCTGATAACACATTCCCCGGTATAGATGTGTACTGGCATCTTCGAAACCCAACCCCAGCGAATCAAATCACTGCTCGGGCGAGGCTTACTTACGCCCTGGAAACCGCAATGAGACTCGCTTGCAAAAGCTCTCGTTTGTGTGGACAAGAACAAGGTGTGACTGCTGGATATTTGGAGATCGATGCTACTGAGATATACTCAAACATAGACTAAGAAAGAGGGAGATAGAAAGAGAGAGATTGATTGATTGATTGATGATAAAGAAAAGATAAAAAGGAGAAATATATAATATCAGGCATTTTATGCAAAAATTGACAAATCTCGTATAAAAATATAAACTGCTTAGCTTCATAGGGAAAAATGAATTCAATGGGAAGTATCAATTTAATGGGAAAAATAAATTCATTGGGATAAATTCATGCGACAATAAAAATGAATTCAATGGGAAAAATGATAACAATGTGAAAAATGAAACCAATAGGAAAAATTAAATGAATAAGATAAATGAATTCAAAGGGAAATATTAATTCAATAGGAAAAATAAATTCAATGGGAAAAATAATTAATGAGGCAATTAATTCGATGGGAAAAATAAATTTAATGTGAAAAAATCATTAATGAGGAAATTAACCGACGCTGGTGGCTGGGCGGTCGGAGTGCGGCTCGGGCGATCACCGAAGTTAAGCAGCATCGAGAGAGGCTGATACTTGGTGCGGTGACCGTT
>JAPYZJ010000705.1:0-37756 GCA_030522765.1 Ophioninae sp. B BG-2022a
AAACATAAAATTTTAGGTCATTTGCTTATGAGGTCGTTATTAGGGCATAGTTGTTAATTTATGTAGGGCATAGTTGTAGAATCCATTTTGTAATTTATTTAATTTAATTAAAACAATATTTCCTTACAAAGGTGTTGTTTTTTACGAAAATAAAAAAAATGAGTTTTCCGGGAAAACTAGATGAGATGGCGGAAAACTGAATTCATATTCGTAATCAGCGCATCAAAATACACTAGAATCAATCATTGAATCTGAAAGGGAAAATTAAAAGTTAAAATTTGTAGATCTGTGTTATCGATCCAAAACCGGAAGTATCGAAGATTCATCCCAGCTATCAACGCGCGATTTTTTTTTTTCGTTTTGTTATCACGAGCGATACACCTCGAACGCACAAATCTTTTCGGACCGGTAGTGAACGGTATACGCGCAATTAGACGGCTCGACTTCATCCTCCTCCTCGTGCCTGAAATAATCGGTCCCGCGTGTGTACTGTTACGAAGCGACGTCTCTCAGGGTCTGTAACTCCGCAGTGACCAACCATATCCCGAGACTAAGCAAAAACGATTCTCGGCAATTCTCCCCGCGAGAGGCGTCCCGGAGGACAACTTTTTTTTTCAATCCTGACGCTTTGCGATCGGAATCGAACCGGACGAGCGTATGATAATGGAAACGGGAGAGAATTGCAAATACGGTGGGGATTGAATTTTCGTTTGGAAACTGAGGAAATTCAATCGCAGGTTTTCGTCCCTTTCGATATTCCGGGAGATTTAATTTTAATGAAATTTTATTTTGTTATCAATAAATGAAATTTTGTAATGCATAATTTGGATTTTATTTTGAATAACCTTGTAATGAATAATTCAAATTTTATTTTAAATAAATTTGTAATGAATAATTTGAATTTTATTTTGAATAACTTTGTAATGAATAATTTAAATTTTATTTTGAATAACTTTTTAATGAATAATTTGCATTTTATTTTGAATAACTTTGTAATTAAAAATTTGAATTTTTATTTCGAATCACTTTGTAATGAATAATTTGAATTTTATTTTGAATAATTTTGTAATGCAAATTTTTTATGAATAAATGAAATATTATTGTATATAATACAAAGAAAATAATTTTGTTTAATCATTCGACATCAAACGCGTAAAATGTTAAATAAAATATATATTTTTGTAATCATTCGAAATCGTTTTAAATTCCATTTTAAAAATACATTCTTTTCCCTCGCAACGTAGAACGAATGTTAGATTGAATATATATATTTTTTTTAATAATTCGAAATCGTTTAAAATTCCATTTTCAAAATCCACTTTTTTGAAACTCGCAACGTAGAACGAATGAAGAATTCTAGATTTGAAAACTCGACGGATAGTCCGGAAATCAATAACATCGTAAACGACGAGGTTGTCAAAAATCTCGAAATTAGACAGTGCATCCAGCTTTCCAGCGCGTCGCTTCGATAACTTTTCGAAAGTAAAAATCGTCACGAAAGCAAGCTCGCGCGTCTCGCTGGGAATGATCGATCTTGGACGGTTCGAACGATAAACGACTTTCAGAAAAAGTGATCCGTCGAGCAGTGTACTTCTCTCTGGTTCAGATACGTGGCTGTTAAATGAACGGTTGTCATCTATGATCAAGCCCAAGAGGGTAATACCTAGAGAAGAAACTTCTGACAAGAATGATAGAGGAAGGGAGAAAATAATGATTCGACATCCAGAATCGTTTGGACGAGTTAACCATCGGATCGTTGAAAAGACCGCGAGCTTGATCGGACCCGTTTCCCGTGCACGGTCAACCGGAACGTATCATACGCTTCGATGTAACATTATCCGCCCCAATGCCAAAGATATTCACTCGTCGCGATGATTTATTATAATTAGCATCAATCATACGTCCCGATCTTGAGCTCTCGCGGGTCCCCCGTGCCTCTTTCCATCGACGATGCATTTTTAGCCCGGTGAACTCGGTGAGGAATCCGAGGAACAACGGGACACTCGGCCCGATCGAACACCGGGGCTCCGAGCGCATTCTTTCGAATCATAAATCGTTGCAAATAGCGGCCCTCTCCGATCAAATCCTCGAGAAAGAATTTTCAACTCGACAACATCTGTGTTTCTTCTCTTTATCCGTTTTTTTTTCTCTTTTTTTTTGTAAATTAATTTATGAAACGAAATTAATGAATGAAACGAAACGAAATTCTTTTTTTGTATGGAAATTTGAGAAAATAATCGAATTCATTTAACCTCTTGAGAACCACAACTTTTTTTTCAGGAATTTAAATAAAAAATATCAGCATCGACTAAATGGGTTACAAAATGTTCTGAAAAAATAAAAGAAAAAATCTGTTCTAAAAAATTAGAAAAAAATACTAATGTATTACTAGTACAACGTAAAGCTTTTATTATTGATATCTTAGTTTTTTGCAAATTGAAACAAAATACCATTGTGTTATTAGGATAAATGCATCAAAACAAACAAAAGAATATCAAAATATTTACAAAATATTTACAGCATCGAATAAATGGGTTACAAAATGTTCTGAAAAAATAGAAGAAAAAATCTGTTCTAAAAAAATAGAAAAAAAATACTAATGTATTACTAGTACAACGTAAAGCTTTTATTATTGATATCTTAGTTTTGTGCAAATTGAAAAAAAATACCGTTGTGTTATTAGCATAAATGCATCAAAACAAACAAAAGAATATCAAAATATTTACAAAATACTTAGTTTTTCATAAAAAACTCGGAATAAACTTACCACGTGGTTCCGGTATCGACGCCATCGTCCACTTGAAATGAAAGATAATAAAAAAAACTATGCCACTTCATCAGCCAATTACAGCTCAGTATGGCGAACAGATACTTTGACTATCCAATTGAATAAAAAGTTCCAGTAAATTTCAACAGATGGTGGTGTAGGATTTATTTTTTTCTATGTTGTAAATATACTACAGATTGACTCAGGAGGTTAAATGATAATACTCAGAGTATATTCTTTACCGATCGAAAACATCCCGGAATTAAAATCCTTAGTGCTTTAAATATCATTCTTTTAAATTCGCAAGAAAAAAGAGTTTATTTGCAAAAAGATCAAATTTGATTAAATTTGTCCTTTTAAATTCGCCAAAAAAACGAATTTATTTGTAAATAAGCTAAAATTAAATTTCTATTATTTTTTTAAATTCGAAAAAAAAACGAATTTATTTGTAAATAAAATAAAATGAAATTAAAATTTTCCTTTTAAATTCGCAAAAAAACGAATTTATCTGTAAATAAGCTGAAATTAAATTTCTATTATTCTTTTAAATTGGAAGCTGTGCAATCGTGAACATTTTTTTTCGAATTTCGGTCCGCTTGGGTTTGTTTGGGGTGTTTTTTAAAAGTAAAACATTTTTCTCAAGATGCTCAAGCGGAATCTCTGCGGTGCGCGGTGGCGTCACGCCGACGCGAGAAACGATGACGTAGTCAAAAGCAGCCGAAAAATCAACGAGTGTGACCGATTACTGTTATGCGCAACTACGAACCGTAGCATCGTTACCTCCGTCTCTTTTTTCGCTTGCTCTTTTTACCTCCCTTCCTCTTGGATCCTTTCATGGAACGGACACTTGTAAATTAGCCGAGTGAAGGGCCACCGGTCATTCTTATTATATGTCTATTCCATTCAAATTCCGACCGGATTCCTGGGCCCTGCGCACACAAATCCCATTTGTCAGAGGTGAAATATAAATTCGGTGAATGAGTTTTAGGCCGATGAATAATTGAAGCGAAAGATAAGCATTGATCGCGAAGAGCTTCAAAATCGTTTTCTTTACGAATAATCGTTAATTGTCGCGTCAATATCCGTTTTTTTGTTGTGAATTTGAAAGAATAATAGAAATTTAATTTTAGCTTATTTACAAATAAATTCGTTTTTTGCGAATTTAAAAGGAAAATTTTTATTCAATTTTAGCATATTTACAAATAAATTCGTTTTTTTTTGCGAATTTAAAAGAATAATAGAAATTTAATTTTAGCTTATTTCCAAATAAATTAGTTTTTTTGCGAATGTAAAAGGAAAATTTTAATTCAATTTTAGCTTATTTACAAATAAATTCGTTTTTTTGGCGAATTTAAAAGGACAAATTTAATTAAATTTGATCTTTTTGCAAATAAACTCTTTTTTCTTGCGAATTTAAAAGAATAATATTTAAAGCACAAAGGATTTTAATTTACGAATGATATGACCCAATTTCAGCACCGGATACAATTCGACGACGGGGCAACGAGAACTTTTGAATATCCGAGCGAAGCTTCGATCCTCGCTGATGAAGGTACCAGCGTCGACGGCGACTCCTCGTCGACGAGTCAACAGCCGTCTCAGGGCGCTACCAATAAATCGAATTCGACGAGTCCCTCGTCAACGATGTCGTCGACTCTGCTTGGTAAGCATTAATTACATACCGATAACTCCAGACGTACATCCGGTTTCGTATTTGTTGACGTCTGGTCTCGTACAGTTGAACAACGTCGGACCAACACGGTCGGTCGTTACAATTATACTTGACGCAAAAGCAAAGTTATCTTCTTTGCTGTCTTTCCTTGGTTTTTTTTTTTTGGTTTCGATTTTTCTTGGTGTCGATTTTTCTTGGTGTCGATTTTTCTTTTGCAGAATCGACGAGCGCCATAAGAAACTCGAAACGGCGGCTATTCTTTCTCGACTACGATCCCACTCAGGAGTCACTAGTTTAGTCTCTTTTCTCTCTTTCTCTTCTCGTAGCGTATCGTCTTATCGACGCAAAATGCAACCTCATTTCGTTTCATCTTTCATCACGAGTTCGCATTTTTTCATTCGCTTTTGCGCCTCCTACGGGTTCAAGGATGCTTCACGGGCAGAAATACGAGACGACAAAAAATATGATATCAAATATTTCGATTTCGTACCGAAAGCATCCTTGATTACGAGCGAATGATAAGCTTCCAATATGGCGAGCGATCACTCGATTATTAAATCGTTTTTACGAATATTAGATAATACGTTTTTTTATACAATATCTTTTCATTTTCATCAACGCTAAATATCTCATCCTGCAAACTTGGACTTCTGACGAGCATGGCAAAAACTGTTGTGATACCCTCAGTTGTCGAAATTTGTCACAAAGTGTTTGGACTTTCATCGCGGCCCAACGATGCAAACGTTCAACATCGTTCACGTACCCTCGTGTGTTCAAAAAATCAAAAAAGCCTACCGGCTTTTCGGAATAAATTAATCGATCGAACAATCGATTAAAAAACGATGGAATCGCGTCGTAATCACTTGAACGATCTCACGATAGTTCACGATTAAAACTGTGTCGAGAAATGAATTTATTAGTTTTTTACATAATTTCAAAATTCTTCTAAGAATAATTAATCTTTATTTTTAATATCGTTCATAAAACACCAAAAGCTTTTCTACGCTTTGTCTATTTGTTTCTCGGCTAATTATATCGCTCGAAATTAGTCTAGTCTCGATATTACAAAAAAATATTTTTTCTACATTTCAATTATTAAAATTTTGAACACGCGAAAAAAAATTCATCCCATTAGGACATTCTTGGATAGTGGAACGGTAGAAGATTTACATAGAGCAAATGTCACTCGCTACCGTGCACGTATATCCTCAATAGACGAAATAGAAAAACCCCATTAGTCTCGGCTGACATGTTTTTTTTTCTCTCCCCCATTGCTACGTAGTATCCTTAGTGTGCTTAACGCTAGCGCTTGTTTTTTTTGTTGTTCTTCGGGAAAACAGGTGGAGGTGGATTGGCGAGTTTTACGCCGAGCAAAGTCGACCTGACCTCTGAGGGGTTCGAACTCGGGGTAACGAGAAGCGCGATACCCGTGGCACCCGCGACGGTTCCAACGTTGGATCAAACGGCGGAACCGGAGGATTATTTGAAGTCTGACGAGGACGCGGCAGCTTGGGGCGCCGAAGCAACCGCGGATCTACTCTACTGATTCGTCGAGGCGTTCAACGATCGCGAAGATTCGCGAAGTAAAACGCCGGAACCGCCGTGAAACGAGACGAACGAGTTTTCGTCTCGGTAAAAGTTCGAGCTTTTCGAGAACTCGACCCATCGACGCTCTCATCGCTGATCCAATTCCAATTCCGATTAAAACAAGCAGGATTACACTTGGAACTCGACTCATCGAGTTCCCCGGCCATGAACATCCTGCGGAAATTCCACGGAGCCACTCCGACGACTCGTCATACGTACGAGCGTTTCCTCGTCGACGATCGCGAAACAAGTATCATTCCAAGAGATGCATTTAATTCGAGGCATTCGAGCGGTCGAGCGACGAAGAAAGAGTGAGAGGAGAAACGAAGAGAGTCGTGAAAACCAAGGCTTAACCACGATCGAACGAACGAAACGATTATATAACGTGTAATACTGGACAAAAAGGAAGCTTGCGAACGAAAAATCCATGAATAAATGTTCTTAAGCAGTTTACTTTGTCCAGTTTAGTATTTTTGAGCATACAACAAAAACGCTGTACAGTTATGTCCGAAAGATGAAGAAATATGTTTTTACCGTTTTTGGAGGAAAAAACAAATGAAGAAGCGCGAGAGCTTCGTACGAGGATAAAGTGTGACTCGTTTGCTCGAAGATCGTTCAGTTTACAAGTAGGCTGAGATCGGGGCTTCGCTCATTACAAAATTCATCAAATTTAGTCTCCCTTGATGGTTCGTTGGACATCGAAAACGAGACTTTGCTCATCCGTCGATTGTAATAAATTCGACGATCTTCGCGAGACTTAGATTTTTCTTTGTCGTTGATCAAACGGGAGTGTTAGAGGTAGAGCGAAAATGAGAAGATTAGCGTAGTCCTCCCGTCGACGATTTCGAAGATTTCGTCGTGTATCATCGAAACTGCCAAGATCCGTAAGATTCTTCGGTTCCTTAAGATTTTTAAAATAACGGCTATTCGCCATGTTTTCCCCACGCGAAAATTGAAGACCGACGAGATGTACAAAAGCAAACGAAAATCATATCACCGATACGTCCCCGCTGTCTTCATTCCTTTTTCACGTCTTTTTTACAACGCGGATATAAACATAAGATGGCCGAGAAGAAAACAGGACTGAGGCTAACGACTGACTTATGTGTTGAGCGTTTTTCCCGAACGTTGCATTCTTCTTTCACTTTTCGTTCTGAAGTTCACATCTGCTCACACTAGTGAGACTCGAGCGTCATTATACAAAATTAACGAAGCCAATTGAAAGAACGGAAATGCGTTTTTCGAGACTAGAAAAAAATAAGTAACCTGTGAGTATGAGTGTGTGTTCGTGTTCGTGCGAAAAAAACGTTGATCTTGCGTTGGATCTTCAGTTTCTTAAAATTGTAACGTAACTGAGCGACGAAACAAAAACACGAAAAAAAAAAACGGCGCAGTTGGAAAGGAAGAAGATCCGCGCAGCGGCACGTTCGTAATACTTGTTCTTTTTTTTTGCCAAAGTAGGGCGTAAGTCTGCTAAGATTAACGTGTAACGTTTAACATACGAGAAACTGCGTTACGTTTCGCAAAAAAAAAATCGAATCGTTGAAAACGAGAAACGAGGGAAGAAAGGAGGAAAAGAAAACAAAAAAGACACTTGCGGATTCGTGATTCGCAGGTTTGAATCATTCCACACATTCGTATCTTCGAATCGTTCTATAAAACGAATAATGTTTAACCGTCGCGTTGCTCGTGCGCAAAGTCAGATCGTACTTTGCTAGAGACAGATAAGAAGCGAGGGAGGATTGAAAAAAAAAACGGAATACGTTCAAAATATACAAGTACCGTGTCCCTCGTCGTAAACGGGGAAACGTTACGCGCTTTCTTAAATCTGGACGAGGACCAAAAGAGCAAATCGAAAATTCAATTTACGAAGGTAACAAACTTATGCAAAATATTGTTTCGAAATCCGAGAATTACGGAGAACCCGTGCGAGAGGATAAAAACCACGAGACAAAGCCGATTGAGGAGCTTGGGAAGCCTGATCTATCTATAACCGTTTAATTTTAAGCGTCAATACTGAGAGGTGAACTCGAATTGTGTACATACTAAATTATTGCGTAGTGTTTACTAATGAGGCGCGAAGCATTGTCGCTTCGGTCTCCAAGGGTCGAACGGAAGGGCTTTAATTCTTTTTTTTCGATATTTTTTTTTTTTATAAATCGATCTTTTGTTCTCTCTTGTGTATTTCTTCGTATTATTATTATTGCATTTCCGTATTGAGATGTTGTTTGCCGGATCTCCAAAAGATTCGCTCAAACCGGAAACGTGTCGAGATAATTTATTGACGTTAAACGTCACGCGGTCGAATAAATAAGGGGATTATGGTTGATGATCGGTCGTGCCGTTTAAAAAACGTTCGTCTCTGTTCCCTACGTCTTGGGGCTGATCCTCCCCCCCCCCCTTCCCCCACTTTAATGTGATATTTTCGTTAACACTTGAATTGTTCGCTCCTTCAAGAATCTGTTTTGTAAATCGGTAAAAAGAAGATAAGAAAAGAAAAATGGCGCAAAGCCCACGTATCCTTATTCGGATTCATTCCAAAATTTCGTCTTAACTCTGATTCACGTTCGCTCATCAACTGCGAACGACCGCCGTACATGTATTTGTGTTTCTATTTTTTTTTCGTTTTTATTAATTGTCTCTCCGAAAACTATAATCGTTTGGGCCCTTCGAACGGGTAGGGAGTTCATGAAATTCGTACGATAAAATAAAAAAACTTTTGAGAGACGGTACTGGTTGAGAGCGAAGCAGATTAAGTAGTATTATCTGTAATGTTACGTTTATTATTCCGCAAACTTTGAATTCATATTGTATACGTATCGAAAGGAAAAAGCAAAAAAGTAAATACCCTTATCAAATACTTATTACGAGCTAGAAGTATCGTGTGATGTATAACCTCTGTGTGTTACGAAATATTCAAAGTAATAAAAGAGAAAAGTGAACGTGAAAAAGTACTGATCTTCAATTATTTATTTGATCCAAAGAATGTCTCTCGAAATGGAATAGGCAAAGGGGGTGGAGGCTTCTGTGACTTTACTGTCCTCGATAAGGGGTAAGTAAAAATAGCGATGATTACAAAAATCATTTTATTCTAATAAATATAATACAGGGTGAAAGGACGATCACAAATTGAGCATGTACCATTCGACATCCGCAGTCGCTCCAACCAATTCTGGTCAGATTCTCCAATCGACGTACCCTGGTGACGTTCACTTGTATATCGACGTGTAGTATTCTTCTTCTAGGTCGTAAAGATCAGCCGCCATGTCGTCCCTCAAGGAAGCCAATTTCTGATCGCACTCTGCTTGCTTCGTGCGGAATAATTTGCTGTTGGTAGCTATCGCCTCGTTGACCGATGGAAAATCATTTAGAATCAGGTACTGCTTTATGTCGGACACGAGTTTCATCAGCGATTCACCTGCCCTCACTATATTCGCCGCTCTAACGTGCATCTCGTAAGTATCCTGTTCGCACTGTGTCATTCTCGACAACTGCGAATCGTTCTCACCTTTCGCCAGTTTAACGATCTCTGCGATCGAAATAACCAGAAGGAACAAATATTTTACAATCCATGGCAATGGACGCAGGCATTTTAATATCGTAGGAATGAAACGGAGACATCAGATCTTCCGGCACGAGTTTCATGCGAAAACACTGGGGAATTTTTGTTTTGATTATACATACACCAAATTTCATTCTAAAATTGCACTAGGTGGACACAAGATCAATTATGATATTCTTTTGATGTTGAGTTTCGTAAATTTTCACCCCCTCGCTTATGGAATGTTTATAGCTTTGAACCGAAAATTTTGACACTCCAGTTACGAAAAAAAAGCACATATCGACGAAAATGAAATCGTTATCTCGAGCTTATTAACACAGTTCATATTATATCACGACTTTTTACGAAAGTTGATTGAACGTCGTTAAAAATAATACGATAGAAAGTGAGGTTAGGAACGCACCTTCAAAGTTTTCGAGCATTGATTTAACATCATCTTTCAGTCTTGTCGTGTACGATTTTAAAAGAGCTTCCTTGCTCTGCGGTAATGCACGTTGAACCGACATCCTGAAAACCGGGCCTTGTCCGGGTTGACGAAATAAAAGTAAATTCTGCCGAAAGCGAACGATAAAACCGCTCAGTCGACGGCCATTGCGTCAACAATACGTGGACAGCTGATCCACGTGCGTAGAAAAGCGCCATCCTTTAGATCGTTTTGTATACGCTTACTGCGTGTATTATGAAAAATTACCGTTTTAAACCTTACGATTAATGTTCTGTCGTGATTTTTATTTTCTTTGGCGTGACCAGAACCTTTGCAATTGTTATCCTCAAACTACGTCGTCTTCTCATGAGCATCCTTTTTTAAAATTCGTTATATTTGTTTAGTGAATACATCGTTTTTTTTCGTGTAACTAATTATATAAATTAGATTGAAGAAAATTGATTAATCAATTAATTGTTCATTCTGTGACAGTTATTTAGCAATGTGCAATATTTCTACAGTAGTAGGGGTTGTTTATTGATTATTTCGACGACGACGGGTTCCAACTTGTGAACACCGCCCTCACCCCCACCACAAAAGTCCTCGACTAGCATGGAATCAATATGACTTCCGTGCGACGTTCTCCGCTCCACGAAAACCGTTTTCACGCCAAAATTACTGTCAATTTTCGCCCATAAAGATCAACAACTACAAAAAACATAATTCAGCCGTTCGCGAATCTCATTACCATTCGACAAAAGCTTTTCAAATGGAGTGTAATTTGTGACAAACAGTGAGGAGTGCTCGAGAAAAATCTCTCGACCCGAGCACCGTTTGGGTCCGGAACAAGGACGCGCGAACAAAAAGTATAACGCGATTCTATCGTCATTTCGAACGAACCGAGAAGAGATGAACGTTAACGTAAAATTGATAGAACGCAGGAAGCGTGCGGGAAAATTATTATAAGATATTTATAATTGAAATCATCGAAATATTCCGATTAAAGTATTTATCGAAAATAATAAACAATTAAAGATGCTGGAATTTTTCGTGATCTTGTCGATCGCACTGCCGATCCACGGAGTATTGCCGCCATCGGACGATAATGTTTTACATATCGGAGGAATATTTCCGATTGCCGGAGAAGGGGGGTGGCAGGGAGGTCAAGTAAGTAACGTTATAACCCCATCGTCGTTTTTTTCATAATACCCTTCACTATTTTCGTTTTTATAAATATCGTTTTCGTGTTTATATTCGTTAACATTTAATTGTCCAACCATCAATGTGTGTTCGACGAACAGGCTTGTATGCCAGCTGCACATCTAGCTCTGGAAGATGTCAATAGGGAAAAGAATTTACTACCGGGCTTCACTCTCAATCTACACTCCAACGACAGCGAGGTATCCCCCTAATTTATTTTTGAATACATAACCTATAATTAACAGCCAAACGTTCTTACCAAAAATTCTGCATTTTTTCGGCAGTGTGAACAAGGCTTGGGCGCTTCCGTGATGTACGATCTGCTTTACAATACGCCACAAAAATTGATGTTGCTTGCCGGTTGCAGTACGGTTTGCACAACGGTTGCGGAAGCATCGAAAATGTGGAATTTGGTGGTCGTGAGTACAGATAAATTTTAAATTTCAAAATAAAAAATAAAAAATCGTTAATTGTATATGTATACGTTTTTTCTTCGTAGCTATGTTACGGCGCATCATCGCCCGCGTTGTCAGATCGGAACCGATTTCCCACGCTTTTCAGAACTCACCCGTCCGCCACGGTGCACAACCCGACGAGAATAAAATTGCTGCAGAAATTCGGCTGGTCCAGAGTCGCGATTTTGCAACAAGCCGAGGAAGTTTTCATGTCGGTAAGCGCTAGTGTACAATAGCTTCCGACACTTAACGCTAGATCTCGCTGCACCACGTTTAAACACAAGAAAATGACATTCCAAATAGAAGGCGATAAATCGGACGATAAATAAATCTGTTTTAAAATTAAAAACAATACGCCAATGGAGAAGAAATTGCCAGATGATAGAATACAATAATATTGGAGGTTTTCTTGTCTACAAATGATTTGTCCACAGACCGTCGAAGATCTCGAAGCCCGTTGCAAAGAGGCTGGAATTGAGATAGTTACGCGTCAAAGTTTTCTCTCCGATCCGTCGGACGCCGTCAGAAATCTTCGTCGTCAAGATGCCCGAATAATAGTCGGTCTTTTCTACGTAGTCGCGGCGCGACGCGTATTATGCGAAGTTTTCCATCAGAATCTCTACGGTAAGAGTTACGTTTGGTTCTTCATCGGTTGGTACGAGGACAATTGGTTCGAGGTGAATCTCGACAAAGAGGGCATCACGTGCACGAAGGAAGAAATGAGGCAAGCGGCCGAGGGACACTTCACGACCGAAGCGCTCATGTGGAATCAAAACAACGACACTACCATAAGTGGCATGACGTCGGAAGACTTTAGGCAACGGTTGAACAAACTCCTAAAGGAGGATGGCTATGATATTGACAACAACAGATATCCCGAGGGATATCAGGAAGCTCCGCTCGCTTATGATGCAGTTTGGTCCGTTGCATTAGGTAAATAAATAATATTCGATAATAAACAAATCAGTGAATAATCAAATTAATGCGTGAATAAGAAAAGAATATTGGAATAAATAAACATAAAACTGACTCGAAAATCGATAAACGACAAAACGTTAAATACATTAGATGATTGGTTATAGAAATAAATAAATTAAAAAATCTATTTCTTCTTTGTTGATCAAGCCTTTAACAAGACGATGGAAAAGCTCGCGAAAACTGGCAAAAGCTTGAAAAACTTTACCTACACTGAGAAAGAAATTGCTGATGAGATTTATTCCGCCATAAATTCAACGCAATTTCTTGGAATATCGGTGAGCATTTACGCAAGTTTTCTTACGACAGAAATATTTTTAAATGTACTTGTGCAATCAACGGGCAACCGTTGCAGTGTGTAAATGCAGAAGTTGATGCGAACTGATAAAAACAACAGGACTCTTGTTTTTTTGTGCTAGGGTTACGTAGCTTTCAGCTCTCAAGGCGACAGGATAGCCTTGACCCAAATCGAACAGGTGATCGATGGCAAATATGTTAAACTGGGATATTACGATACTCAGAGCGACAATCTTACCTGGAAAAACATGGAAAGATGGATAGGTGCAAAAGTACCGCAGGACAGAACTATCGTCAGGACAGTGTTGAGAACGGTATCTCTACCGTTGTTCATTTGCATGGGGACGATATCCTCTACAGGAATTGTCGTAACAATATTGTTAATAATATTCAATATCTGGAACAGGCACAGAAGGTGAGGAAAAATATTCCAAATAAAATATGTTAATATTTTTTTGGGCAAAAAAAAACCTATCGATTGAACATTGTCGATGAACTTTTATCGCAGAGTTATCCAGTCCTCGCATCCTGTGTGTAATACGATAATGCTGGTTGGCGTTATCGCCTGTTTCGTATCTGTATTTTTACTCGGTATTGATGGACGTTTCGTCGAGCCCTGGGAATATGCTGGAATCTGTCAAGCGCGGGCCTGGATGCTCTCCCTCGGTTTTACTCTTGCTTTCGGTGCAATGTTTAGCAAAGTCTGGCGAGTTCATCGTCTCACTACCAAGACGAAGGCGGACCAAGCCAAGGTGACATAAACCTGTTGTAAATTACCAATAAACCACAAATGAGTGTCCAATCCAATTACATCAGTAATTACTAAACGAATGGCTTTTTAAAATTTGTTTGTCTAATACAGTAATAGTAATAGTCTATGATTTATTTATCATGTACAGAGAGAATTGACTTTTTTTAATTCACTGCAATACAGTAGACAAAAGGACTCGTTCGGGACCTTCAGCGAACCGTACAATGTTGATTTTTGTTGACTCAGTTATTCATGGCTAAGCAGAAAGTTTCGTCGGTCCAGAAGAACGTTCAACCGTGGAAATTGTACACAATGGTGAGCGCTCTGTTGGCTATCGACATCGTGATTCTTGGGACTTGGCAAGGCTTGGATCCACTGCAGAGAAACATTGAAGTCTTCCCTCTTGAACTGCCACCTTACGGCGACGACGATGCTAGGATTAGACCCGAGCTCGAACACTGCGAGAGTAACCACAACAGCGTATGGCTAGGTGACTTATTCAATTTACAAAACAAGAATCGTACAATCTTGTGCTTCTTTTTTGCACCACTTCTTGATCGTAATAACGATTGTTCAAAAACAAATTTTTAATTCTTTCTATAATAAACTTTTGCATCTCGTGCCTGTCTCTTCCACATAATTTCGCAGTAAGGGTTGCTGAATAATATCAGAATAAATTTATTTTTGCATAAATTGAGGGTACACGAATATAAAACCGGCTTTACTAATATAAAAGTATCATTTACTTAATTTAGGGAATCAAACCACTCGATTTGGTAAACAAACTTTTTTAAGTTGGCATAAACTGAGAAACAGGAAAAGAGCTTGCGATAGTGGAATTTTTCCGGTACAATTTCGTAAATACTTTTTTCGTCAATGCAATAACAAAAAGTGGTGCCTTGTTGATTCTCACATTGGACGGATTTTTATGCAGGCTTGATTTACGGATACAAGGCGGTTGTTCTTGTGTTTGGATTGTTCCTGGCATACGAGACGCGCAGTATAAAAGTGAAGCAGATAAATGACTCGAGATACGTCGGAATGTCGATCTACAACGTTGTCGTTCTTTGCCTAATAACCGCACCGGTGACGATGGTAATTGCCAGCCAGCAAGACGCGAGCTTCACCTTCGTCGGTCTCGCCATTATTTTCTGCTGCTTCTTGAGTATGGCCCTGATATTCGTGCCTAAAGTTATCGAGGTTATAAGACATCCGAAGGATAAAGCCGAGTCCAAGTACAATCCTGACGTCGGAATGTCGAAGGAAGACGAGGAGAGATACCAGAAACTTGTCAGTGAAAACGACGAGCTGCAAAAATTGATCGCCTCGGTTTGTATATGGAAAAAATGGAGATAGCTGACTTATAGAGATAGCATACAGCCAATTATTTTTCAAACCGCACATCAATAATATTCGCCGGAAACTCATTCAATAAAAAGCGGCTTTTCTCATATGATGTAAGATAGAGGGTTTATACCCACAGGTTTATGAACAACTTTCACTAATTTGATTTTTTCTCTCGTTTATTCCCAGAAAGAGGAGAAGATCAAGATATTGAAGCAGAAATTGGCAGCTCGCGATGTCGTCCTCGGAAGCGGCGGGGGTCCAAAGGGTTCTCTGATAATAGCCGATTTCGTAACCGGCGAAGGAACCTCGGACAGCGCAATTGGTGGGGGTATTTCCGTTTACACGAGATCCTCCCGAGCCTCGGCTTCGGATTTCGAATTTTCCGAGTCGTATCTTTAATTTTCTCTTCCTCTCGTTCGTCCCGACAAGACCGATCAAGTTCTCCGAAATTCCAAAGTCGAGCTCCAATCCAAATAAATTCACGTCACAATTGAAACAAAGGGAGAATGTAATGAAAAAGAAGAGATTACGGAGGAGGAGGAAGGGGAGAAGGGATAACGACGTCTTTCAATACACCTGCCTTTCATGATACAACCAATTTCGGGACCCCATGAATCCTCAGCTTTTACAAGCTCGAGAATCGTTTGATAACAAAAAAAAAACAAATTTGCGTGTGGAGATAATCTTTATTTTTCTTGCCGACGATGCATCATACGTAATCAAGGAAGGATCAAAAGTAGTTAAAGTATCGAAAACGAAACGACACAAATTTACATCCGCACGTTTGTAATAATGAGAATGATATTTGAGAGGAGAGGGGAGCGGTGTGAATAGTTCTGAAAAGTCCGACGAGCTCGACGACACGCCCAAATACATTTACAAACACAAACACGTTTATACGCATACCACACATCGTGCTTAGGCGCAATATTCAATTAAACTGGATAAGTCGATATAAGTATATCCATACTCGACGTATTAATGTATAAATGTCACTAAGAATCGTCGTCTAACGTCATTATCGAGGCCTAAAGTACTTTTTGCGTGCTAATTTTTTTACAACGACTGCAAAATATTTTTTTACCATTCAATTTAACCCTAAGACGCCTCAAGGGGGAACACTAGTCCAACGGCTCGGATAACAGGTTATATTTTGGAATTTTTGTGCTTACAAAGGCAGAGCGAAAATTTATTCGCGTAACTTTTTGTACACGTGTTGCTTCTTTGCGAAAAGAAATTCTGGCTCAGTGTCGGTATTGAAGCTTCGTAAATGTATTTTTGTTTTCAAACAGCTCATGAATGCGGTATGAGCGCGGCAATAATTAATGGAAAAATGTGTTAACGGAATACTTTTTTTCAACCGATCTGGACTATAGTTACCCCTAGCATTTTTCGAAAAGCAGGGTCCAAGACGAAGAGGGCAAATAATGTATTCTCGAATCACAACGTTACTCCATTCTAATACACCTCGTCTTCCGTTTCACGTTACGCGCACACAATAAAACGCTATTAATATTGCAGTTAAATCTCGTTAGAAAAATCTCGATGTGAACCTCATGAAGTCTGCTCCCAAATTGTTCTTCGATCGCGGTGATTGATAATTTTTTGTACGGTATTCGGACAAACAATTTTTTTTTTGTTGCCATTCGAAAAAAAAAGAAAGATACTTGCAGGGTAGTAGAGTAGACTGACGCAAGGAACGAATTTATAGCGAAGTCGTTCACTACGGAAATGGAGAAGCCTCATGCGGGTCTCGAACAAAAATCCGTATGTTATTTTCGTCGCTCTACAATGCTTATCTCGTAGGTATTTCTTATTAATTGAATGGCAACAAGAAAATATATACGTGTTGTCTGGATCGACTTGATGTACATGTTTTTTCGAACGATAATGACACAATATGCTAACGAGATTTAAACGCTCTTATCAATTGTTATACACCATTCATAAATAATTTGGGAGTCTTGATGAGGTGGCGACTTGCTCATACGACGTTAACTTTGTACCTACATTTCTAGTATTATAATTCGGTTCAAGCCGATCATATTTTCGGAAGAATATGTCCCACGAGAATCTACGATCTTAACGATCTAACGCGAATTCAAAGAGAGATGAAGAACGTCAATTTTGTATGGTCAGCGCGATTATTTATGAATGGCACTAACCGAAAGATTTTTCAAATACTTCATTTTCAAATGCGCTCGTATTTGACTTTCTGATTCTAGAGACGGACCACATCGGCTGACCACGACGCAACATTGAACTTGAAACCTAAAGCAATGTATATCGATAACGCAAAAAAAGTTCTACGCGTTAAATAATGATATTAGAATGATAAATAATCATATCATTTAACCGTAAAAAAAAAGTATTTTATCACAGATATCGTTTACGTTTGAGAACAAATGTTGAATAACGCTCTTTCGCATCCTTGTAAACGTTTTCAAACGTACCTACTGTATATATCCGTTACTTCGGTATTTTCGAAATATTAATTAACGCGATTTAACTGCAATTACGACGTTGATCCAACGAATGTGTGACGGAGATAAGATTACGTGATATTATTTGAATCTGTTTCGTTAAATTTGAAGAAAGCTTTAATCGTGGAATTTTTGAAAAATTCCTGTTTTGAAAGTGGCGTCCCAATCGGGAATGATGGTATTTAAAGAGTCGAGGGAAAGTTTTGCATTATTGTTAGCTTTGCCGTTCGTCACTCGCACATGAGTGAACAGTTCTCATTGTTTACACTAAGAAAACTGGTTGGAACGTTAGAGGAGTTCGAATCGTGGTCAATAAGTGTGAAGTATGATTTAGTCACTAGTATTCGCGTTTAAAGCAATCACGTCGCTGACGTGCGAAAACATTGCCCAAACCTATATATATATAAATATATGAACACGTTCATAAGAAAGCTTATGAAGTTGAAGAAAGTATACATATATATATATCAACGTTAGTCAGTCAATGGAAATGTTGATTCTACATTTCGAATTATAAGAATTTACCAAGGATAAGCAAACGCGCTGTATCGTGTTCCTACACAGCTATAACTTCGAGAAATAAATATGTGAAGAAAATGGTAAACCCTAAGGCGCTTTCGATAATTCTTGCATTTATCTTTCCTATAAGGCACGACTTACGTCCGCGACAAGGAAAGAGACCAACAAATATATTCACATCGTTACTAAACTAAAAATTTCGATATATTTAGATTTTGCAAACCGTTTTTCTTTTTTTATTGGAAAATAGCAAATCTATTTAATTATCTGTCGGTTAAACCTGTTCAATTGAGTACACCGTCAAAAATAGGGTAACAGAATTTTTTGTACGAACCGCCATAATTTTTTCTCGGATACCGCCATCTAGCGACATTGTGTCGTGCAAACATTTTCTGTCCCCGATTTCGCGCCAATTATTGGTGATATATATAGCGAAGCGGAGTGAGACTCACCCTGTCGGCAAATTCCGGTACTGCTCGGGAGCCTACCATGCGCGTCAGCGTTCCGCGATTTCGGTTCGGAAACCAACGCGTGGTACCGTTGACCGTTGTTTTGTGTTTGCGTCGTAATTGAAACGGGATTTGAAGAAAATGTCATTCGGCACTGGTTTTGGTGCAACTGCACCAGCAACGCAACCGACCTTCAGTTTTGGATCGGCAACTTCTACTGCGGCAACTCCCGCAAAACCCAGTGAGTTTTCTTTTGTTTCACTTTGTCATTTCGGGATTGCCATTTGAGGTTATAACACGCCGGTCGGACGTCAAAAATGAATGCTTTCATGCGAGCATTACCGACAATACGTTTTTCCCACATAATTCGCATGGAGTCGATAAAAAAAAATACGTTTATTTAAAATTAACCCCTAATAAAGATGACATTTTACACAAAGAGGCTCTTAACAAAAATCACTCTCACTCAATTCACAGCTTTTCGAGAATAGCGATCGGCGGAGAACAAAATTTCCAGTAGAAAAAGGATCGTCGTCACGAAATGTCTTTCGATTCTACGTCAGGCATCCTTGATCCGATTAATACAAAATTGCACTCAGTTTCTTCTTGCACGACCTAACCTTTGGTACATTGCAGCAGGAATAAACCAATCCTGAGTTATGGGGTTTCTCACATAGCTCATCGTCTGGTAGAACCGTCGCTGCTTTTACAAGTTGTGTCGGAGCTGATGAGAGGCTGTTTTACGCCGCCTCTGCACTCAGGGTCGCACTCTATCTCGCTGGAACTGGCTTGCCTTCGCCTAGCTCGTGCTATGACGCAAGCGGACAAACAACAGATCAGGACCAACAGCAGCAATGCTATTAACAAAATTCCACACAGCGTGCTATGAGCCGCAAATCCGGAAACATCCTCGACGCTCTTTTTGGTTGTGACTGTCACACTCTCTTCATGATGTTTTTGGATGGTTGCATCTTCGTGACTCGTATCCAGATCGTAAAAGTGATCAGGAATTTCCCCAGGAGTCGTAATCATGATTTCCATAGTCGCATCCTACATCAGAGATTGAAATCTTCTTTTGTATAGATCATGAACAAATAAGCTATTTTTTTCTTGTTTTACTCAAAACTGCATCAAGCCGTTGCATCCTAGTTGTCCATATTAAAATCGAGATAATCGCTAAAACTTTTTAACGATGCGAGATGTCGCGACTTGTACGTTTATGGAAATGAATTCTTTGAACTAATTATGAGATGACTGTTGGTTACAGAGGTTACACGTAATTTCGATGAAAATACTTTTCTCAGCTCGGCAACATTTACTTACTCCGATAGTCTCTCTTGTCGTGCCAACTTCGTGTATCAATTCTGTAATGTATTCCGGATCCTGTCGTCGCCTGATCAAAGTGTCCATAATGTATGACCGTGCAACGTGCTGCTGGTAATTCGGATGCATGTTTCACGAGATGAGTTTAGCACTGGACGAAAAGTACGAAGTTTTCCTTGAGAGATCTGATTCTTCGTACGTTAGATTCGTGATCTCGAGCATTTCAAGAATGAACTTCGAATACACGATCCATCCGAATTGATCTGAATCAAAGAATCCTAGAGAGGTCCTGCGATCTTCCAGCTCGAAATTTCGCAGGTTGTGCTTTATATATTGGCCTGTCGAGACTGTAAACGTCAGTGTGACATATTGCTAAAAAAGAAAAGAGCTTTGTAGGCGGTGGTTTCGCGATGCTCGTTTGTCGCGGCAACGATCCAACGGTGGAAAGAAGAGCACCAAATTAAAGTTGTTTCGATGTTTTTCAGCTGGTTTCACCACACCGTCCTTCGGATTCAACACATCCGCAACGCAAGCATCAACCCTAGGTGTCTTCGGTACACCGGCGACGCAATCAACGGGATTCGGGACAGCCCCGAGTTTCGGCACACCAGCGGCGACCGGATTTGGCTCAGCTTCCACGAGCACGAGTACGTTCAGCACTCCAGCAACGAGTTTTGGGTTTGGCACGAGCACCACGCCGTTTGGCGGGGCCCCTGCGACTTCCACTGGGTTCGGTACCCTCGGAGCTCCAGCGACGACGAGTTCGATAGGATTCGGAGGTTTCGGTAGTTTCGGAACAGCCGCGACCACCACCGCGCCCAGTCTGTTCGGCAGTTTCGGGACAACGACCACGGCCTCCACTGGCTTCGGGAGTTTCGGTGGTTTCGGCGCTTTCGGAGCGAAACCGACAACAACGAGTGCTGGATTCGGTACTTTTGGATCCGGCGGTGGATTCGGTGGATTCGGCACGGGGCTTGCGCAGCAGCCCCAACAACAACAGCAACAGCAAGCAGTCCAGCAACAACAATCGGCTAACGCGATTTCCGAAGCGCTTTACAACGCGGTATTCAATTGTCAATTGTTCAATGATGAGCGAGACAATACGATTGCCAGATGGAATCTCATTCAGGCCCTTTGGGGCACGGGTAAAGCCTATTACTCCGCGAACGCTCAACCGATCGAACTCACCCAGGAAAACCCGCTTTGTCGCTTCAAAGCAATCGGATACAGCTGCATGCCCAATGCCGACAACAATGACGGCCTCGTCGTACTCTGCTTCAACAAGAAGGACCAAGAGCTGAAGGACGGCAAGCAACAACTTATCGCCTCGATAAATACGATACTCGGGAACAAACCTAACCTCACCGTAAGCGTCGACAGTATCAAAGCGACCGGAGAAACCAAGACTCAAGCTACCGTCTTCGTGTCGGAGAAAGGAGTTACCGGTACCTCGAGGAAGATACCCGCCAACGAATTAGTCGCTTATCTAACCCAAACCATGCAGAAGCAACAATTGACCCAGATCGGCGTAGAAAATATATTTGCCCAAGTGAAATTGGAACCTTCGCAGCTAAAAGAGTATCTCGACAATCCGCCTTGTTCCATCGATCCGAGGCTCTGGAAACAAGCACAACTCGACAATCCCAATCCGGATATGTACATTCCCGTTCCGATGATCGGTTTTCAACAAGTCAAACATCGCCTCAAATGCCAGGAAGAAGAAACCGCCAGGCATCGCGCTTTCCTCGATATGGCCGCTGAAAGGATACAAGGCCTCCAACGCCAACACACCGCTACTGAAGCCAGACTCAGGGAACATCGGAGATCTCTTCTCGAACTTCAACATCGAGTACTCCAGGTTCTCGTCCGTCAGGAAGTCACGAGAAAAATGGGACTCTCGTTACAACCGGAGGAAGAAATTCTCACCAATCGCTTCGAGGCTATGCATGCGCAGTTAAGTGCACCCACTCAGTTCAAAGGACGGATAAGCGAGATGCTCTCGCAATTGAGAATGCGAAGGCACGTCGATGTCCAGATTCAAGAAAGGTACACCATGGATCCGATTGCTCAGGATGATATCAAAGTGGTAAGCTGTTTTCTTGGAAGTCGATGCTTATTGGAAAAAGTCTTTTTTGAAATGTCAAATTTTAAGGACAGAAAAGCGATTTAGTCGATTTTGAAATTGTTTTCGACGCATTGAAAAATTAACATTTTGCACTCAATTTTCTCGACATGATTTCTTAAAAATCGTTTTTTTTGTATCCTAACGTTTTATCGTTAAATATCTTTGAAGTATTTTCCGTGTTTTATCGCTATAATCTTTTTATATTTGGCAATTTCAGTTCCTCAATATGGAGCAACAAGGCATGGCACAGTTGATCGACACGATAAATTCGGACATGGAAAGTTTGAGAATCATCAAGGAGGGCATGGCGGATCTTTTAACCGGCCACACTATATCTTGAGGTTACCCGGAAGATAAACGAGATTTCGAAATCAATGCGAGGCTCCGAGAATTCCAGCCATTTCAACTATCTGTAATAGTCGAAGAACGCAACAATTCGAACCGAGGAACCGACGAAAACGATCGTCGAAGCGGAATCACTACAAACGCTTGATCTATCAAAGATCCATCAGAAATCGAAAAGATTTGTTTCAATGTACCATAAGAGAATATTTTTGAATTATTTTGTATTCCATCGTGTTCGCTTGGCGAAAACGCCGTTGGGAAATCATCATCGAATGAAGTTTTTTCCTCGCGTACACACCAGCTCATCGTGAAGTCTTCCGGTTTTGGGAGTGCAACAGAAACGAGCAAAGAATCGTGCGACAAGAACGGGCGTTTTCGAAATGGAACGAAAGAGTCGTCGCGGCAGTTTTGGTGTCCGAAGCCATCGAGATACGTCCAGTATCGTGCCGCCTTGACTAAAACAGCGGATGGAATTTCTTCTTCGCTAGGCTACAGAAAAAAATTGTATTGGAAGAAAAAAGCGGAACGAATGATTAGTCAATGCCCATGATCAACGTATAAACGAATGTGCTCCGAGGACAATGAAATAAAACGACTCTTATTCCATTTCTTTTTATAAATAATGAATTTTTGTCTTTATTGAATCGCTTCGCATCGTAATCTCGTATTCGTTAACTCATTCTTGTATTTTCTCTTATCTCACGCGGCGCACGCTGCGCCAAGGCACTTTTGGTTCGCGACTCATCACACACACACACTCTCTCTCTCTCTTTCTTTCCTTTTCTTTTCTTCTCAAACGATATATACATGTTACACGGAAAAAAATGGCACGTGAGACGAGCCGGGGTTGCGAGACTCGGAGTCGCGATACAAAGCGATAAGATTAAGATTAATTCTTTTCTCTTCGCAATCCGTGTCGTATCGCGATTCCGAGGGCCGATACGAAATCCTGGCTCGTCCGCCTAAAAAGCAAGACCGACACACGAGAGCTCGCGCGACACAACTGGATTCGAAAGATTTAGCGCAAATTCTCATCGATTAATTTACACACGACGTTACATGATGGAAGTGATAAACTGACATTGAAGGATTGAGCAACTGTCTCCGAATCGACGATGGATTCAGGATGTAATCCGAAACCGAATGTTTTTTATTTATTGTCAAAATCTTAATCTCCGGTCCTCGTCAACTCGCAACGTACTAGAATAACATATTTGGCTTGGCAATCCGATAAAAACGGAATGGCTTTTAAATTCATGCTCGATCTTTCGTTCCCTCGTCGTAGGATCGCTGATCGCGATGAATGGCCCGAGTTATCTCCACAGGTAATCTCACCTGGGCGTTTGTTATCTTTAGCAAAGCTAACCCAAGCAACGAAGACGTAGACCAGCTAGGAAATCTCCTCCGGATTAAATCTCTCGCTTGGCCGATAAAGATACGCGCGCGTCTACACGAGTTTTTTTTTTTTACAATATAAATATATACGTATATATATTTCTGTACATATATATATACATATATATTTCTATATAGGTATATTTGGCAATATCGGGAGTCGGAACACCCGGTTTTGTTTCAGGCCTCCGTTCACTTGTTGACGGTAAGATCGAGCGGAAGATCTTGTTCCATATCGGTGACTCGATCGTCGACCTTTATCCTCAGATCCTCAACGACGACATCCCTCGAGGTCGCGTCCTCGCCGACGTTCGTCCACATATTCTGGATCTCGTATCGAAGATCGACCGAGCCGAGTAGATGTCGAAAGATCGGATCTCTCGTTTTCATTATGAGATCCGAGATGATCTTGGTCTTTTGAAGGATATTGTCATTACTGTGTACGCAACATTTATGAGACCGACAACAGGTGTCAGGCACGACAGGTGACGGCTCAACGTCATCCTTGGGACTCTCGGTAACTTCCATTTTGAGATGATCGGCGCGTTTTATGACCGAATGTCTGATGGGATTGACGTTGACGGGATCAGGTCTCTTGCACGGCGTTCCATTCACGATAGACTCGATGTTCCTGTAATCGACGCTGCTGACTTTTGGGACTACTTCCGGATAGTCTTGTTCGGATTTAATCGGAGTCGACTGCATGCCGATCCTCGGCGAAAGGTGACCGTCGGGTACGCGTGGTGGACTCGGTAAACTCACGCTCGTATTATGCTCTTTGACGATGCGAGAATTATTGCTCGACTGGTAGAACGATGGAGCCGTCTGCATTTTTTCCGGTGTAACGTAACTTTCATCAAAAATGCTGGAATAGCGAAGCTTGCTGCTCGCCTCGTGATCGTAATTCTTCGAAGGCGTTATCGGCTCGGTTTCTCTCTTCAGCTGCTGCTCCTGAAGATTATACATGTTGTTCCACTCGACGAAGTTTCGTTGCTCTTCGAAGCTCTTGCTGATCCGTGGACTCGACGAACTCGCACTCTCCAAGCTCGAATCCTTCTTCGAGTCCGACTCCGTGCCACTTCGCGTTTCCGGCGTCGTTTCGAACATTCCCTTCTCCAAACTGCTGTTGTTCTCGTCGAAGCTGCTCTTCTCCTGCAACTTGTCGTTGTTGTTGTTCACGTAGTGACGATAAGTTTTCACGTGTTTCCTCAACGAGGACGGATCCGTGTAACGCTTCGGACAACCCGGGACTTTGCAACAGTAAGGCTTGTCCACGGCGTGAGTCCTCGTGTGCTTGAAACGATCCGATGAGTTTGAGTACGCCTTGTTACAACCCTCGACCGGACACACGTAAGGACGTTCTCCCGTGTGCGATCTCGCGTGGATCTTCAAGTTTTCCGCTCTGCTGAAACTCTTGTCGCACTGGAAACAGTGATGGGGCTTCTCGTTCGTGTGCGTTCTCACGTGAACCAACATCTTGTATCTGCGGAAACAAAGTTTTTTTTTTTTTTCAAACGAGGAAATTGTGGGTTTTGATAAATCTTAGAAAAGCTCGATCGATTGAAACTTTTATTTGGAACTATTTCAATTAAACCAAACCGAACCAATCTAATATTAGATTCGAAAACGTTTGAAGCTTCATCTTTTATTGATGGAATAATTGGATATTGGATATTTGTTTTGTTTACTCACCTCGCGTTAAAGCCACGTTCGCCACGAGCACAGCCTTCCCAACCGCAGTAGAACAATCCACCTGGTCCAGGTCCGGCGTGTAATCTCGCCACGTGACCAGCTAGTTGTTCCAAGGACGCGAACCATCTTCCGCAATTGAGCCATCTGTAACCCAGAATTTATTACGATTAGAGTTATATTCCAGCGTTGAAGGTTCCGACAAGTGCAATTATGGTAAATAAACGCGGATCATTGATGCCTGGAAATAATGGAGAAGTCAATACGAAAAGTAAATTATCTTGGCCAGTAAAAATGGCGAAACGTTTTTTTTATCGTTGCAATTGCTAGTATTTGTACGGTTTGCGTCAGTAGGAAAAGTGTATGCGAAGATGATATATTTAATCCTCTACGATACAGAACCCTCGATTGATGTCAATCCGTCCATCAATTGACTCGTCTATTGACCCCGGTTCAAGTTCCAATCCTCAACTCTGCACAGCCAAGAACTATTCCAGGCTATATAAAACAATTCAACGTCATTCCCTCACTCTTCTCTCTCTCTCTCTCGTTATCTTCATTTGCAGAAGGGAGACGTTTATGATAGAGTTGTTTGTAAACGCGAATAAAAGAGAGATCAATGGATCAAGAAAAAGACGCTTTTTTTACTTTGCCAGTGAAATTTATGACGAAAACGAAAATATAACTTTCGCAGCGCACGCTTGACTCGATGTACACGTTTTGAAATGTGTCGGTGCGAGGAATCGCGAAAAGTTGACGTTAGGGAGAGAATGAATGATCAATACGAAAAGTCTCGTTCTTTTAGACTGATGTTGTTCCATAATAATTTTTTTCCTTCGAGAAGCTTTTGAACGATTCCCATGACGAACATAGATTCTTCATTGAATTATTTTTGCTGATAGAATTATCAGTTTCTCTATCGAATATTTTTCTTGATTTTATATACAGAATTATCTTTTTGTCAATGATTTTTATTAATAGAAAATCTTTATCGATATCAGATTTTTACTTTGTATTTTTTCATTAGGAAGAAAAAACTCTCATTGAAATTTTCATTTTTTTGCGATCGAGAAATAGCATTTATATTAATTCTTTCGAAAGACCAAAAAAAGGATTTCCAACTTGTTTTTTCTTTCCGGAAAAAGGTCACGATTTCCGTGGCCTAACGAGTCAACTTGACAATATAGAAAAACCAGTGTACCGTGCAATTATTTTTTGTTTGCTCCTTCTCTCCGCCTGTTTCACAGATACACGCAAATAAGCGAGCGCCTTGATTCTCGAGGAGAACACGTACGTGATGTATTATCAACTGCGCAGCGCGATTTGCACAAGTGACGCTAATAATCCGCGAAGAAAAAATACTTCACGCGTGACGCATTGCGTTACGAACGTCCCCGAAAGAGGGGCTCGACAGAACGCCCACGCGAGTCGTTGAAAGAAAAGAAGAAAAGAAGAAAAGAAGAAAAGAAGAAAAGAAGAAAAGAAGAAAAGAAGAAAGGAAGAAAGGAAGAAAGGAAGAAAGGAAGAAAAGAAGAAAAGAAGAAATATCATTTTCTCGTCGACTTCGCGCCAGAAATTTTGAAAGTTTTTTATTATCGAAACCTCGTCGATGGCACGCGCGCGATAGTATGGAGAACGATAAGAGAAAGAAAACGTCAGAAGCTGCGTCTAGTGATCACGTGCACGGAGCGTGACATCGGAGGGATATTCAACGCCTCGTTTTTAAAACTACGAATCACCGCTATCGTCGACACGAAATTCTTTTTTTTTATGCAACGTCATACGTCGCCAACTCTTTTTTCCCGGTTAAATTGAGTAACGATAAACTCGGAAATGAACGATCTTCGTTCTTTCGTAATTGCCGATTAACTTAAAACGAACAGGAAATTTATCAACCCGGTTCGATGATTCATTAAAATAAACGAACCGTGAATTTTATTGTTTTTATTTTCATGTTTTCCTTAACTTTTCTTCGTTCGTTGATTCGAGGTCCGAGGATCCCGTTCTTCCGTCGATATTCACGCTTGACGCTCTTATCTTCCTTTCTCTTTTTTTTCTTCTTATCTCTCGATCTGGCTAGAGGAGATTCGCGTTTTTCTCTACACGTGTCGCGACGATAAGAACGTCGCAATTGTAAGCATCGCCCTCAATGCGCATTCTCGTTTATTCATAAAATCGTGTTTGGAAAGATGTAACGCAGCGAATGAGAGGAAGAGAGAGAGAGAGAGAGAGAGGAGAGACTCGAAGAAAAGCTTTTTTATTTGTTGATCTACATAAAAACGTCTTCGTTCCAAAAAGACGTGGCCGTCTTCTAATGGGGGCGTGGGCGTGTTGTCTACCGCATGAGCCCATCACGAAACGAGCACGTGCCAAGATATCGAAGAATCGACGTTTCTTTTATCGTTCCTTAATGGAATTCTTTTTTATCTCCATTCACGAGTCCCTCTTGCCTATTCCCTTCGGATGAATAAAAAATCGTTTGCCGATTGATCGATTCGAGGTACAATCTCAATAATCAAGAAAGTCCGCCGTTTTCACGAGTATTCTGTGCTATTCGAGTAGCACTTTTATAACGACAAACCGTGCAAATTACGAGAATCCTCCGATCTTTAAAATATTTCAGTGTCATGAAAGTCGGTCCGATCGTTCGGACACGACAGAGTCGTTATTTTCATAAAAGAAGTTTCCGAGTTCAAAAAAGATCTACGATTAAAAAAATTGTATACGATTTTTGCTAAAATTCTGTTTTCATACGATTTGGGATATTTATGAAAATTCCCGAATAGAAGTTTCGGTAATATTGAAGACCGTTATTTTCCACCGAGCTGTTGAGGGACAAGGTAAACGCGGAAACGCACGGATGGCGCCACTGACGAAATCCTGCGGTACTAACCTGCATTTCAATTGCGCGTTCTCGCCCCTCCTGACGGAGCCGAGTTCGAGACTGGAGTTGGAGGCGTCCGAGTCGCTGTGTGCTGGGCTGGGTGGGCCACCGCTGGCGAGACCACCCGTCGATGTAACGAGACTACCGAGACCGGCCGGTGGCGATGTACCGAGCTCGTCCTCGGTGGGCATCCTTCGCGGCCAAACCGGAAGGTCCAGCGGTGCTTGATGAAGATTCAGATTATTGGTGTAGTAGCTGAGGGGGCTTGGCGGATGGTGATGATGATGGTTGTGGTGTTGGAGATGATTATTGCTGTTGTTGTTGTTGTTTGTTGCGTAAGTCGTTGCCGTGTTGTAGTAACTCGGTACCGCGGCGCCCAGGAGAGTGCCCGGGTAACGAGCGGCTCCGTACGGACCAACGTGGCTTGGCATTCTGCCAGGAACGTAAACAATCATTTTGGCGAATTAGAAAGGAGGAAAGCGAGGGTCGCGAAAAAGAATTTGTTTCGCTAAAGCCCGCGAATTCGACCCAACGTCAATGGCCAGAGACCCTTTCGATCTTTGTGTTCGGATATGCTTTTGGGAATTTCGGAAATTTTATCGGCGTTGACTCGGTGCGTTGTGTATATTCCTTCAGACGCTTACGCGGCTGTTCCGCTTATCGATTGAGTCTCATGATGCTCTTGGTTTATTTCCTGACCACGATTTCCGGTAGACTTCTTCAGACGTCAAAGTATACGTACGCTGTATTTATACTTATAAATTCGTGTGGATAATGCGGTTCGTATTTATATCTTTACGCAATGGTCATCGATCTCGTCTTCATGCTGGCTTTCTCGTCCACCAAGACTTTCCAGGTCTTGCTGACTATGCAGGGAAAGAGAGTAAGAGAGAGTGGGACAGAAAAGGAAAGAAGTAGATGTGGGCTCTCTTTTTTTTCCACTTTTATTCCTTTCGATCTCCGAGCTTCGCATTCATAAAAAAAGCCCCCGCGAACTTGCACCGGAGACGATACGAAACGCGCGCACTTGGCGACGCACACCACCGATATCTCGGACGAGTATATATATATATATATCTTTATCGCGAAGAGTTTGAGCAACACTTAGTCCGAGTTCGTATCGTCAGATGTACTTGAAACGGTTGGACTTTAGTATGCGATAGCTCAAAAATTGCTTGCTGTATTCTATGGAGAACATAACTGGGCTGTTTTTCACTTTTGCGCACGTGATACAGTTCGAAACGGTCGCTCCCGATACCCTTAATTCACGAGGTGCGAAGCCACGCGGGGCTTCGTCGCGAAGCGATTTCACGATATTTATGACAACGACGAGTGAGAGAAGAGGGCGCGAGAGTTGCAAGGGTCGAGGGACGGTTAGCACTTTTTTTGATTTGATGGAAACAGTCAGTAAAGGCTCGTGCTAGGAGGATGAACTTTCCATCTCCGCTCGTGCGTTGGTTGCTTTTCGCGGAAGAATTGCGACGAAAGTTTCGATCCGCAGCGGGTCCCGCCTGGGCTTTTTCGTTCTACCGAGAAAACTACGAACACTCGTTGACACTGTCGACCTATCGTGCGCGAACGAAAACTACGAGTCGTCGGTACGCGGAAACGAGGAGTGTTGATGTTTGGAAGCAGAGAGAAGTCGATGGAAGGAGGTAGGGGTAAAAGTGGAGAGGAAACGGGCGGTCGGAGAGAACAAGTGTCGCCAAGACGAATCTCGTCAAACTAAAGTACCAGCATTTCGAGCTCTCTTATTTATACAGTTACACTCTCAATCGCTCCTCTCCCGAAGACGTTCCCTCGTTCCCTCTCTATACTCGTTCCTCTTATCCGTCCTCTCTACTCGCGGCAACATTTTTCGTTCTTCTTTCTTGCAATTCCCCTTACTCTCGGAGCTGATAAGACGCGCCTCGCGGCCGCCGAACCGGAGAGACGCGTTTTTTTTTCTTCTCCTCTTATTCCACCCGCCGATCGTCTCTTTCGTTGGTGGCGCGCGCGCGCGTTACGCGATGTTTACGAGAATAAAGTGAAAGGTGGCGCGAGAAGCGCGACTAGAAAACGGGAAACGTCCCCTCGTTCGACCGTTGGGCTCGTCGCGTCTCGATGAGACTCGTTACGCGGATAATGTGCAAACCGATAAAGACGCTTGAATCCCCATAGAAATAAGTGGACGAGAACGATTGTACTATGTGCGGAGGACTATGATAACGAGTAAGATAGCCACGAAGAATTCTCCATTTTCTACACGTTCTCTCTTACCCCCACCCCAGCCAACCCCGGCGCACTTCCACTTGATCTCGTCCGGCGAAAACTGGGCTGAACCGGTTATAACATTGTTTTTTGTTTCCTTTAAATCGTACAATAAATATTGTCTCTTGTAGCATCTGAATATACAGATCGACGGTTGTGTGAATATTTTTCATTTCAGGGGATTGTCCAGTTATCGGTGACGCTACTCGTCGATTTCAGTGCGGATGTCCCGATTCGGGTAAACTTCCAACGTTCGTCAACGCCGTTTTCGAAGGTATCCATTTTTTTTTTGGCTTATATTGAATTTGCGACTGCTTCGAAAGGGAAAGGGGGCGGTAGATACGGACTGTCAAAATGGACTGTGGAGGGTTATCCGAATGTACTCGTTTTTTACATGGCTAACCCAAAAATAGGACGAATCCGGTTACGAGCAATCATCGATAACGAGCTCGTGAGATATTGGACGCGATTAAGATATCGTCTAGACGTTTATCATCGCGCATCTTCGACGGCGAAAACAAATATAGTTCGACACCTCCGGGACATCTGTATAAGGAAAAAAAAACGGCGTTCTGATTCGTTTCAGAGTTTAAGGTACCGTGAAGATTAGAAAAATCGTTCGATGCTTGAAATAACCGAAATTGAAATGGAAAGTTCAATCCATGGTGTAGGAATTACGGATTGAAGGTTAATTCCTGAAAACAATGATAGAACTTTCAAACGGTCCAGCTTCAAAAGCGTTTTTCTCAAAACTTCGTTTTAAAAAACAATAAAAAAATGTCTCGCCATCTATTTAACGAATTGCCTTGAAATTTCGTACAATTATTCGGGGCAATCGAAGTTTAGACTTAACTCAACGTTTTTCTGCTCACCATTTCTTTTTCTTTAGTTATTAACAATAACAATTACATTTTTTTTTTCAAAAATGCGTAAAACATTCTAAAAATGTCATTGACTATTGAAACACGACAACAAAAAGGTTTGGTCAAGCTTTAGTCAATATTATCTATTTTACGTGGATTAAAAATTGTTCGAGTTTGTTTGGGTTAAATTTTGCATACAAATTTGTTAACCCAAACAAGTCAATGAAAGATTTTTCAATTATCTTTTTTAATGAAAATTCATTCTTTTTTAATAAAAAATTAATAGCATTTTTTTTTCTTTAATGAAAAATGAATAATCTAGTTTTTTAATAACTGAGATTTTGGCGTCGTTTCAATAGATAACCCCTCAAGTAGATTCGCACTCGATCACTGTTTACTTAGCTGCATTGAATTCCTCGTTTATTTATATTAGTCGATCGGAAATCTCGCGTTGTTTCGAGAGTTCATTTGTTTCGTCATTTGTCGATCGTTGAGTGTGCTATGAATTCGGCAGATGCGATAGAACTCATTTGCCAAAACAATTGTTAATTTTTTTCACATCTGTTCGTCCCCTCCATATTCGTTGAGGAATTGATGTTTATCGTTATCGTCGACGAAAAAAAAGAAAGAAACGTTTAATATGGAAATAAAATACATTTTAAAAAATCCGGCAAACGTGAATAAAAATCTTGTTGAAAGTAAGCTCAAAGTTGGTTAGGTAAGTTGTAAGGAGTTCGAAGATATTAAATAATGATTGACGATCGACTGAGATCGTCGAGAGAGGGATCAAAGTCTCAAGTTTGTCCCAGACGGCCGTTATCTCGCGGCGATGAATATTCTTGCAGGGTAAAATATAGATGGGAGAGAGAGAGAGACCGAGAGAGAGAAAGAAGATATATTTTCTTCGATGCATATGGCTCTGACCTACGACGTGACAATTTCAATCGTGAATACTATATTCTTCTAAAAACTTCAATTTTAGCTGAACTTCACTTTTTGCTAAACTTCATTGTTCGCTAAACTTTACTTTTGGCCAAACCTTATTTTCACTAAACTTCATTTTAGATAAACTTAATTTTTCGATAAACTTTATTTTGAGCCAAACTTTATTTTTAGCTAAACTTCATTTTTAGCTACACTTCGAGTCAGAATAAACACTCTTATCGGCCCATTATCAAATACTAAAAAAACTAAAATTTCACGGATGAAAAAGCGCTACAAAGCGCGACCTCTAACCCCACTTTCATCCTTTTTCCCTCACCGTTCTTTTTTCGAGATTTATGCTCTTTTTTATTTTTCAATCGATCGAGCTTGTCACGTGTCGAGTTGAAAAGGACGATATAGTCGCGTTGTAAAAAAAATAAGTCCACGATTTTATCGATGTATCTATCTCTCATTGCGGGAAACGGAAAGGAAGGAAAAAAGAGGAGACGAGGAGTCGAGCTATTCGCTTTGAAAATTGATTTGGCTTTAGGTCACCTCAGTTTTTCTTTTTTTCTTTTTTTCCTTTTGTATTTACGTTTTCACTACGAAGGAGAAATTCCCTCGCTTTTCGTTTCCGTAGGGATGTCAACGTTTCGTGAAAATCCGAGGGGTGATAAGGCAAACGAGCGAAATAATTTGGACGTCGTCGAAACGCAGGATCCGGTCGACCGGATCGACCTCTGAAATGGAGAAAGAGAAAGAGAGAAGGAGAGAGAGAATAGAAGAAAAAGAGAGAGAGAGATTTGTTGCAGTGAGGGATAAACGATACAAGGAACGTGAGAAAAAAGGTAAAAAGGAATACCGCTGAGAGGACCAATGGAACGATTCTTCTTTTGGTTCTCCGAAGGTGTGCACGTGGCTCTTAAGACGGGGGCGTCACACGGTGACGAGAATTCGCCACGCTCTCGCTCTTTTCTATGATCGTTGCAGATACAAGACTGAGAGACGAAGAGAAAAAGAGAGAGAGACAGAGAGGGCGCAGATTGGCACGAGGTCCCCGCGAAGAGCGTGTAAACCCGAACCACGAGTCCCCCTCGAAGTTGAGGAACACGTACGATATACGAGCCCCGGGCAAGGTCGAATAATCCGTGTTTTTCTTTTTCATTGTTTTTGTAGATGACACGCGTACTCTCACTTTCTTTTTATCGATTATTGAAATAATAAGACGTTAAGTACGATCTTCTTATTCTGACGATAACAAAAATAATAATTTTTATAATTATTATTACTTTTTTGTTTGTTTTTACTTTCTTCTTTATCGTTGTGATAATTATTATCACTAGCATTATTATTATTTTTGTTTTTTATGTTTTTACTATCATTGTTTTTACTGTTATCAAAATGGTTATTATCATGATACTTTATTATTATTATTATTATTGTTTGGGTTTGTTTGCGTTGTTATCATAATACATTATTATTATCTTCATTACTGTCATCAGCAATGCTATTATTATTATAGTTATGATGGTTATTATTTTTGTTATGATTATTAAATACAACGTTCAGTTTACGCTCAATAAGTGGGTCGTTCTTCTTTTTAACTTATAATAAAACGACGTTTTTCTGTTTTTTTTTGGTTTTCGAACTACACGTAATTGTGACTTTTGTGGGATTAAAAAAAAATGTTGCTTCTGTGTTTTCATTAGGATTTATTAAAGTTTCCTTTTCGGCTAATAAAAATTGTTTTTTAACGTTGGTTTTTTAAAAAATCGTGCGACAGAGTGGCCTTTTTCTGTGGAGATCACATTTCGGTTTACCACTCTATTACGGCATTCTACGGAAAACAAACGTATAAAATATGCTGGTTAGAGAAAATGAAAAATGACATAATATTAATAGATAAGAAAATATGGACGTTTATTCGAAACGAATTAAAAACACCGTAAATATCAATACTCCAACGAGATGCCATAACAAGACGAGGGACAGGCTATTGTAGGTTAAAAAGAAAAACGACCCAAGCGCATTTTGTATAAATAATAAAAAACCAAATGTCGTAATTTGTAAGTGTATTTTTTCCTTCTAATTAGCAAATGAACGATGCTGCAATCGGTTGCCAGCGAAAAAAAAGCGTCTCGGAGGCAACGCCAGAAAACGAAAAATTTTCGAAGTTTTGTAATTGAGCGCGGGTGCAATCGTTCGAAGTTTTTTTTTTTTTAGCACAATGTATTACAGGCTGCATCGGAGCGCGTCTTGGGTTATGCGTTTGCGTCACGACAATGTCAGCGAGATAAATCGAGTACATCTTATCGCGGTACGACGACAACAGCGGGCGATATTCGCGAGTAAGATAAGAGTCGAACCCCGGGGGTCTCTCGCCAGGAATTAAACGATGAAAACGCTGTTTATCGTATTCACGATTGAATAAGATAAAAGTTTGTTTGTTCGGAATTATCGCGACGATCGTTTACGATCTTGGAGCGTCGCGATAATTTTTTTCGTTTTTTTTACATTTTTATATATTTATTAAAAAAAAAAAAAAATTTATTGTGCAATCGAAGTCACGAAAAATTGTTTTCAAATCTTTCGCAAAAAAATTTCAAATTCATCGACTTTTCGTTCACTTTTTTTTTTCCTTCGGTCTCGTTTGGGGAATTCCAAACAAACGAAATATAACGTACTTTTTTTTTCGAAGGGTAAAACGAAACAAAAATTTCGGAATGACGAACGTTACTTTTTTTTTTTTTTTTTTTGAAAGACGGAAGAAAAAAAAGGTTTTAGAAAAAATAACTGTCTTTCGAGTGGGAAACGAAAAAACGAGGACCATTGTTGATTCTGGTAAGGCACGGAGGCGCGTTTATTGCCTCGACCAAGAAACAATTTTTTTTCGTCTCGAAGTGTCTTGCGGTTTCGAGACATCGCCTCTTGACCACGACCACGCATCGTTGCCCATAAATAAGTGTCACCTCTCTCTCTCTCTCTCTCTCCCCCCTTCCTCTTCCAAGATCGCGTTCTCTCTAAACGATTTTATCAAATCTCTCGATCTTAACGACCTTTCGACGAGAATCTCGCCAATGTGGGATTTTCGTCAGGATCGATCTGAATTTTACGATCCTTCAGGGCTTCCTCGTGAAAACGATCGCCCTTCCATCGAGGACAAAAAAAAAACGTCAAATTAAAAATAAAAAGAATCAAAATGAAACTTTATTTCTCAAACGTGGAAATTCGATATTAATCGAACCCACCCAATCCGGATGTGACGCAACATATATCGAAACTGCGTAAAGAGTATTAATATATATATATTATTTTAGCAATAATAAAAAAAACGTCACTTTTCACCGAAAAAAAATCCTGAAAACGAATAAACGAATGTTCACTCGAATTTTCGAAATTCAAATTTCAAAAATTCAAATTTTCGTCTTTAAAAACTTACTAATTTGAATTCGTTTGAATAAAACCTCTCCCAATCCCGGACTTGCAACAAAATCTTCATTGAACACTTTCGCCAAACCCAAACCCAAACAAATCTGTCCTATTCAATAAATCTTCCGTTCCAACCCCAGAAATTTAAAATCAGTTTTGATTGATCAAAATGAAACGTTTCTTTCGAGACTCGATTTTGGTCCAATGCCCAGGATTGTTCGGATTTATCCTACCCTCGTCATTTTTCATCAACGTATCAGCGAACACCACCCTTGTTTCTATCACCACCTCTTCATCCCCTCCCCCCCCCCTCTCCGAGCCGTGAAATCTTTCACGTGGAATCTCGGGCCGATTCTCATCTGGTTTCTTCGAGGTTTCTTATTATTGGACGAGCGAGTGGTTTTCCTCGGTTGGTCTTGGCGCGGGGCGATCCAACCCTCCATTCTTACATGACACCCCACGGACCGTATGCGCGGGCGAAAAAGAGAGAAAAACGAAAAGAGAGAGAGAGAGAGAGAAAGTCTGTCGGCGAATTCTTTGATCTCTCTTCGAGGTCCGCGTTCTCTCTCTCTGACGGTCGAGACCGGTCAACAGGTAAAAGAATAAAAAGAAGAGGAAGGGGTGGGGCGAGGAGGGGGGGGGGGGGGGGAGATGGAATGAAATACCACCAGCAAGCCAACGCTTCAGACTCGCGGACTCTTCCCGTGCTCGCGCGCCTCTAAACTCGAGAAAATACGTTCCTTCTTGTTTCGTCTTTTTTTCTTCTTCTTCCTCATCCTCCTTCTCCCGGTTGTTCTCTTTACTCCTCACTTCCATCTGCCGATCGAGATTCAGGCGAGATAGCGCGAGACGAGAAAGATCTCGAGGACGAGAGACGACCGTGGCCCAACAGGGGGGTGGGGGATGGCTGGAAGTGGGGGTTTAGTGTGGAACGCCGAAAAATTGTTGCTGCGATTCAACCCCCTTAATCCACTTCCAGTCCGCGAAATTTTAGGCTGGGAAACGTCAACTTTAGCCTGGCGAGTCAGCTTCGAGAAAACGAGCATTTGGGGTTATGGGTCACAGGTGGAACTTTTTGAATGAAATTTTGTATTGAATTTTGGAAAAATTTTTTTTTTTACGGGAATAGAAAGTAATGGATAAACGGGTTTTTCAATAATTTGGCTGATTCTGTAGAAATATTGGAATGTTTTTTTTTTCATTTGTAAAGTTTTTTTTTTGACATTTTTCCCTAGAAATGAAGAGTTCGAGGCGAATTAAACGGTGGATTTCAAGGTACGAAAATACATCGACACGGACCCGCGATATGACACTAAACGTGTAAATACAATAAAATAATTATTCATTAAAAAATAAAAAATAATTATTCATTTAAAAATAAATAATAATTATTCATTTAAAAACAAATAATAATTATTCATTTAAAAATGAATAATATTGGATTGTTTCATAATTTTTTTCCCACTTCGTAAAAAAAACTAAATTTTTTGTAATATTTATTTATTGAAACAATTAATCGACAATATAATCACCATCATTATCTAGAACATGTAACCATCTGCTAGACAAACTTTCAATACTCTTAGTCCAGAATGAAAGTGGCTAAGAGGCAATGAAGTTCGTAAGGTCATTTTTTAGGTCGCTGGAATTTTCGAATTTCTTTTTACGAAGATGTTATTTTAAAGACTGGAAAAGATGGTAGTCGGAAGGCATTAGATCAGGGCTATAAGGGTGAGGTATTGTTGTCGAACCGAGCTCCTCTAGAAATTCACAGGTCATTTTCGCCGTATGTGGTCTTGCATTTGTTGGTAAATTTTTTCAATTTTAACTAAATCACTGTAACAAGCCTGCACTTATATACCCTGCGTGAAAGATTCGAGAACATTCTACTATATACTAGATTTATTCGAGAATATTCCCAAGACTATTGAAAATACAGTGCAACCTCGATTTAACAAATCGGATGGGGACAAGAAAATACAGTGGAACCTCGATTTAACAAATCGGATGGGGACAAGAAAATACAGTGGAACCTCGATTT
>JAPYZJ010000706.1:0-46928 GCA_030522765.1 Ophioninae sp. B BG-2022a
GCCGCAGCTGTGGCGGGAGAAAACTTGTCCAAGATTGGATTGCTCGGAGGAGCTTGTTGCGCTCTGCTTTACCGGTCGCGGAGGCTTGTGTCCCCACAGGCGATCGGTAAACTCACTTCCTTTTTTGTACGTCACGTGGTACAATCTTCCCGCCTCCCGAGCGATCGATCGAACTTCACGATAAAACCCAAACAAACACAATCCGCAAACTGTACAAATAAACATTCACGTCTTGTTCGATGAGACGATCGGGCACTTTTTTTCAATAATGTATAATTCTATTTGCCTTCTTTAACGACATAAAGAATAATCTCATTCAAGTTCGAAGCACCGCAAGACCGCAAAGTGACCGGGAGTCAATATACACAAAACAAAAAATGGACGACTTGACGTTTGGCTCGCACAGGTAAACAGACGCAATTTGATTGTTGTCGTTTCACTTCGTGGAGCGATTATGCGAATGACAATTGATCTTTGATGGTCGCGGCTGTCTAGATTGGTACATCTGGATTTGAAAGGGGCGCCGCCGAGGGTCTCGTACTTCGAAAAGGTTTGCTCGTACGAAAAACAATCCGCTATGCCCTTCTATACACGTTTCTGTTTTCCCTTCTCACACTTACTCCCACAGCACTTTTCTATTACCGTACGCACTTCGAATTGAATAAATTACGGCAATTATTAAATTGTCAACAATAAGCCAAAGTTTCTCGACAACAAAACCAAAAGTGCACAATACTGAAAAAAAATATAAACCAAAACCATGAAAAATCAAAACTAAATTCAACACAAAAATGTTTAACACAAACTATAATACAGTAATTTGATAAATACAAAGTATGAAAAATAATAAACTCAAATGAACCATTACTAATTGTGGATAATTCCAATCTCCCAATTCTCAAAACAACGCTCGTGTTATTGTCGTTGCAGTTGTTTCCTCTTCTCAGAACATGGGGAGCCACAGGACTTCTCATAGAATGGGAAGACACATTTCCTTACAGCCGAGAATTATTACTGATTGGAAGCAACAGTCCCAGCAATGCGGCTAGCGGTTATACCATTCAGGATGCTCGTCAAATTCTACAACTGGCAGGTGACTGTGGCTTGGCAGTTGTCCCTCTTGTACAAACATTTGGACATCTGGAGGTGAGCTATTGATGCGTCAGCCGAGCACTACAGTGTTTCTTTCACTATAAAGAATTTTCTGGGAAAAAAAAATTGTTTATGCATCTTCTAGAAATGATTCTATCAGTCACTGATTTCTGTAAGACATGAAAAACTGATGTTTTGCACAGTTTGTACTGAAACACGAGGAGTGGCGATCATTGCGAGAAGTTGAGAATTTTCCAAGCTCCATTTGTCCGTCGAACCCGGCAACAATGTCACTGATAAAGTCGCTGATACGTCAAATCGTTAGCTTTCATCCAGACATTCAGTACCTGCACATCGGAGCTGACGAAGTATGGCACTTGGGTTTGTGCGCGACTTGTTCGAAGCGTGCGAGTAGCTCAACTTGTGGCAAGTCGACCCTGTACCTGGAGCACATCATGTCCATCGCCCAATTCATCAAGGAGACATATCCATGTCTGAAAATAATCGTGTGGGACGACATGCTGAGATCCATAGAATTACAGGTTTTGAACGGTATCTTCATACGAGAATTATCGCGCGAAGTCCAAACTTGTGCCGTTACTAATGTTGATCAATTTCCTTTTACTCCACGCTGGTCGTCAAAGCTCCTTCCTGTTCCTGAATTAAATATTACCCTAACCGTTATCTTCGATCTCTGAGCAGTCATCCATTCGAATTTTGACGCAAGTCAATAACTGCTTGTCGATTCGAAGTTCGTCGTCCTAAAATATTTTTTCTAATAATCGTTGTTTTCCAATTACAGAATTCTACATTGGAAAGTACGTTGAGCCGATGGTATGGCACTACAATACGCGAGAAACATTCAACCTGCCACGAGGTACGGGAGAAATTAATCGAATCTTCATTCGCTTAACTTGGAATCACTATTCAATATAATTCAAATTACAATTCAATTCGATGCCTAGTCCGCCTAGAGATCGGCTTTCAATATGAAATTTTCCTTCAAATGAATTCTACCATTTAAATAACTCAAGCAATCAAATTTAATTTCGGATGTTTGGCAGATTTATGGAGCAAGTATACCGCGGTATTTCCTCACGTGTGGGCAGCAAGCGCGTTTAAAGGGGCGACAGGTTCGTGTCAGCAGATCCCCGTGATCAGCCATCACATAAGCAATCACGAGAGATGGCTCGAAGAGTTGGGCAACCATGGCAACAAAGTCCACGAGTTTCGTGGGATCGCGTTCACAGGATGGTCCAGGTACGATCATTATGCGACCATGTGCGAACTCCTGCCGACTGCTCTGCCCTCACTCGCTTTGTGTATCAAAGTTTGGCTGCACGGTTATTCCGAGCAGACACACATACAAGTCGCGAAAAGCCTTGGCTACGTCGATCATCGATTCCTACATGTCAATCCTCAACTGAGACCGGCACCGATACCGAGCAACCTTCAGTACCCGGGTTGGCAGGTGACCGGTGGTATTGAATGGTTTCTCAACTTAAAAACCAAATACGATCATATCGTTAACAACGAACAGTAAGGGTTTTGTTTCGAACAACCATACAGTAAAAGACGGCCATTCGTGCCCTGATCTTTGTAAAATTAATTTATTATTCTATTCGCTAGAATAACTACGTGGATGAACCCGTGGCAAGTGGCGAACAATTATACGAACCCCATGCAACTGGAGAGCCTTCTCGTCGCGTTCTCCGAGTAAGTCAAATTGGATTTGGCTCGTATGAAATTGTTTCGTTTTTCGTTTATTCCATTATATTGAACTCAATGGAAAGAACAATACATATAGCAAACAAAATTTTACATTAACATAATTAAGTCACACTTTTTTTAATCATTGGAAAATTACATTGTTATCGAGTCTCGTAAGTCATGTGTGAATCACTTTTCCTTTCATAGCCTGCTATTGGAGCTTTCCTCGTTGGAAGCGTATCTGAAGGTGCAGATGGAGTTCGTCTTCTTTCCAGCAATGGTGGACGAATGGACGGGCACGCATCTGCATCCGATGAGAAGTCGACTCTCCGAGCTCAAGCAGACGGCTGATAATCAAATTAAATTGAACAGCAGATGTTAGGAATTTCCTTTGAATTATATTTCAATCTTCAACGATACATCTACACACCCATACACACGAATACCCTATGGATCTAACGTAGAGTACCTTCGTAGAGTTCAGTGAAAAACAATGCTGGGGCACAACGGACGTATAGTTTTATATGAAACAGAAGGAAAGAAATATATACATATACATACAAGAAAGACATTAATTATTTTGGAAAATCTTAGAATCCAACGTCTTAAAAGTTCCACTCGGTGGTCCATTCCGAAATAGAGAAAAATATGCTCGTTTCATAGCCAATTCTTTTGTTTCTTCTCATCGCTATCTTCCGAGCACTCGGATATTTGTGGATCAACGGGTTCGACGAACGTCAAGGCTGACAGTGTGGTAAGCCTTAAAAAACATGAAGCTACGATGTCGAGATTGATCAAGGAACGAGGCGAGCATGAGGCCCTCAAATTGGACAAAACGTACAAGGCGACTCTCGATTGTGTCACGCCTTACATCCATGCCCTCAAGATTCCCGAGGACGGTCATTTGTGCCGAAAATGGCTACAGAAATTGAGCCGCGCCTCGAGCCAACGCTCTCTGAGAAATCGCTACTTGCTGGAACTCTGCTGTCATCTGAAGTCCGGTCGCATCGGTGGAGTCTTTTGTAAACCCCCGCAAAGTGGACCGCTCGAACCGCTGCCGAAATTTTGCGACCGCACGGTAAACCGTTCTATTATCGTTTTTTATTAAACAATTCTCACATAGCTTTGTGATCTCATTGATTCCAACATTGACTCCAAAAAAATAAACATAAAAAGGCCTTGGCTGCTCAACATAATGACTTTTCCTGATTTCAGATCAATACGAGTTCTTCAATGAGTGAACTTTCAGACACGACCTTCTCCGTTCCTCAAGAAATCGCTTCAAGGCCAATGACTAGGAACAGGAACAAAAGCTTCTCCGGAAATCGCTCGAGCGACTCCAGCTCGACTAATTGCGACTACGAAATAGCTCCAGCTACGCGCTACTGCGAAAAACTGCGATCAGAAGGACATCAGAGTTCCACATACAAAAGGCGAATCGAGAGCCTCACTGGTCTCGTGCGCGACCTTCGAGCACAGAAGGAGTGTTTGCAGCGGAGCTTGTCCTATTCCAGAGAGAATTGCGACTGCGGTGAAAAAACGAACAACTTGGGCTCGACGATCGAGCAGTTGACCTTAGAGATCACGACCTTGAGAGCCAGGTGAGAATCCACCGTTCGACGGAAATTCGACAGGAAGTTTCTCGACGAGACTTCGAACAATTGAACATTGTCGCTTTTCATAAGGCTCGTTGAGATGAATGCGATGAAGAATGAGCTTGAGAAGAATCATTGCGAGATCGTGGGGCAGTACAAGAGCGCGATGACCCGGGAGTTCAACGATTTAAACGCGCGTCTGGAGGAGGCTCGGTCGAGGAATGACGAGTTAAACGCGAGAGTTACGACGATCAGCGCTCAACTCGATAAAATAATCCACGAGAAGGTGCATCGCAAATACAATCGAATACTTATGGTCCCCTGTTCCCTAATAAGGTTTCCTTGACATTATTAAGTAGAACGAAGAATCGGTCGTTCTCGAAAAAAACTTCAACGAAGCAATCGAAGCAGCGCGAGTCCAGTGTGCCGACGAATTGGCCGAGAGGGATTACGAGTTATCGCGGAGAGACCAAATAATCTCCGAAAAAGATGTGGAACTCGCGACAAGGGAAAGGCATCATCGAGACGAAATTGCCTCGTTGAACGATAGGATTCGGGCCCTGGAAGACAAGCTAGAAACGAAAATAGAAGATGTAATTGATGTCGAAATGTCTTCCAACTAGATGTACAATCTTCTCACTTCATATAATTTCCTATCGCAGGAGGGCAAACTACAGTCCTTCTTGAAGGAGCAATGCAGCACGATGAAGGAAGAGTTCGCCAAATTGAGGAACGACATGGAAGTCTCCGCACGCACCGAAAATCAAAGCCTTGTCGAAAAGATCTCCGCTTTGAAGAAGATCATTCTACGACTCGTGAAATCAAAAGAGAAACAGAGCGTGGACTACGAAAACAGAATTTCTCGTGTTCTCAAGGTACAACGTACCTTTCATCCACGATCATCGACCGAGTTCTTGACGCGAAAAAAGAAATACATTTTTTTTACCAATCGTCGACAGACGAAGGATTTGGAGATAAAGAATTTGGAGCTACAGCTCCAGGAGCAACAGAACGCGTTGACAGCGAGTCTGAGCTCTGACAAGCAGTGCGAGTTGGACGGTCTCGTGAGACTTCTCGAGGATCGATACAAAGCAATCTTAGCAGCGACCGACGCCAGTGTGGGCAATCAACGACAAAGTTTTCTCAAGGTACACACCTCTAATATAATTGCGAAATAAAAGAAACAAAATAAATGGACCTTTGAGTATGAGATATCGATGGTTTCAGAAAATAACTTTTCTCGAGAATCAAGTGACGTCTATGAAGAACAATCTCGTCGGCAGCGATCTATACGTTTGAAAAATGTGTTTTTATGACGGCTTTTTCTTCAATATCCCCAGCGATTAAAAACACCGAAATTTCTTAATGTGGTTTTTTATGCTTGTATGTCCTTTTTTGTAGCAAAATGTACAGATTTTCCGTCCCCGCGAAAAATGTTTTTTATTTCTACGGAAGACTAATAAACTTGGAGATTATTGGAAATCTTAACCAATGAAAACAATATTCTTGATAGTTTTCATAATTTTACGATTATTAACTCCATTGTTGACATTTACCAAAAATATTATTGACAACGATAGTATTTTTAATATTTTAGAGTATGGAAATATTTGAAATCTCCCGCCATCGCCCTGCAACGCAATCTTGCCAGATGGCGTTCGATTCTTCTCCAAACTCGGAAACTAAAATTTCCCTCGATTTGCCTGGTTACTTTTCGTGAATGTGATTTCCGAAAGAAAAGAAAATATTTGTGTGCGTTTTGAACAAAGCGTAACACGTGTTTTGTGCAATTGATCGGTGTCAAATAAAGTGTCGTGCACGAATTAAAAAACATTACGGAATTTGTTCCACACGATTGGGGGCCGTACCTGACGTGAAACATGCCCAGTGCAAAGAGGAATCGACCGAATATCCTGATAACCGGTAAACTTTTTGTTTTCACCTTTTTTTTATCACGCACTGCCTTAGGGCGACCGGAAAAAGGTATTCTATTCCGAAATATTATGAAAACAATTTTCATGCAAGAGATAACTTTCGGATTAATGCAAAACTTATTTTTCAGAAAAAAAATTAATGCCCAATCAGTGAGAATACTATGTTTGGCAAAAAGTATTAAATTCAAAATTGTGTTGAAAACCTTCTCATTTATAAAACTGAAGTAAATTTCACATGCGTCGAAAAGTTGTTTCACAGAAAACGAGTTTTAATCCCGAATCGTTTTGAAAACGATTTTTCCAAACTTACTAATTTCATTTGAAACCATTCTAAAATATGTCGTAACAATAAACTCTCGCCCCATAAACCATCTAGCCTACCCTTTGTATGCACTGAAACATCTTATTCCCCTAGACTGTGATTAATACCTGCGATCTTGTTTGTCAGGAACCCCGGGTGTGGGAAAAAGTACATTGGCGCGCGGTCTTGCCGAAAGAACAGACCTTGTATGGCGCGAGGTCAGCAAGCTGGCAGTGGAGAATGAATGTATCGAGGAATACGACGATGTTTACAAGTGTCCGGTTTTGGACGAGGACAAGCTGTTGGACAGCATGGAGGATTATATGAGCGAGGGTGGCAACATAGTAGACTACCACGGTGCAGATTTCTTTCCGGAACGCTGGTTCGACGTAGTCTTCGTTCTGCGGACCACCAACACGATATTGTACGATCGTTTGACAAGTCGTGGCTATGAGGGCAAGAAACTAGAAGACAACATAGACTGCGAAATATTTCAAACGATACTAGAGGAAGCGAAGAGTTCATATAGCGAGGAAATAGTGCATGAATTGCCTAGCAACAATGAAGAACAAATGAACGAGAACATTGAGCGAATATGTGCCTGGTTGGAGCAGTGGAAGAAGGATAATTCTTAAAACTTTCAACAATAACGATAGAGACATAGTTCTCAGATATTCTCGTGATATGTACGTTTCATTAAAATCTAATATATTGGTGTTTTATGAAAGAAAAAATGTCCTTTCATTCTCAACGATACACTTTTTCCTGTTTCCATGAGACCCTTTCTGGATAGACTGCATCAGCTTGTTTCGTTTAACTTTCTGCAGCCAACTATTCGAATGCTGGATTGTGCCATGTCAATGTCAAATTCATTTTTGGTATACGCCAAATGTTTATTTAATTCGACTTTGGTTCCGTATGAAGGGTGCTATTGAATGTTAAATTTTTCTTGAGATCCTAGCGCAAACACTTTTGGCGAAAGATTCTCAAGGTGAAACAGTTGCGAAGCTTCAGAGGGAAAAAACACTGCAAGTGAGTGGAGTAATATACAAATATCATAGGAATTTGTTGTTCCAAAGAATGCTGTGATAGTTTGTGATTGAAGGACATAATAACGAGAAGAACTCGGAGGTTTTGTATATACATTTAATTAAAATGTGATGTATTAATCATACTTTACAAAACAAAACAAAAACCATTTGCAACCCTAATCGACTATGCCCAATTCCTGCTTGTGTTTCTTTAGTCTAGTCTGTAGACTAGCGTAATATTTCATCCTGACAAGTATCAACTTCCCTTTTTCCCAGTCGTTCGCCCTGATGGCCTCTGAGACTTGGCTGTAAAAAATGAGCATACGAAAATGACATCAACATGGGAACTTTGCAAAGGATAAGTCTTCTAAACTGGAAAAATCATTACCGTGACAGCTTATCCAATATTGCTTCGATTTCTTTGACCAACTGTACAATTTTTTCCTTGTCTTTGGAGGCTTCTTCAACCTTTTCATTCCTATCCATGATTTCCATAAGGAACTCTGGATCTAAACTGGTAGTTCCCTCCGGCACAGAGAGATTCTTCAAATTCAGCATGTATAACCCTCGATCCAGTGGATGGGCTAAAGTGTTATACGCTTTGTTGATCATAGAGGAAATATTCTCAGAGATTCGTTTCTCTTTCTGTAGGTAAAGACAATTGTGGTAGAGTGCGGATTATCATAGGCTGTTTGAAGGTCACCTTGCTTACTCACCTCTGTCTTGTTGCTGAATCTATCCGGATGCAATATATTCTGTAATTCGCGATACTTCCTGTGCAGTTCTTTACCGTCCAGATCGTAGCTTTCTTCGATTCCGATTATCTGGAAGTAATTCAATTTCTCCGGTGGCTCCTGAAGTGCTTTGCACTTCTGGCAGAAGAATTCTGACTTGAAAGGATAGTTGCATTGCCAACACTTTGCAGGGCAGTTGCTTGAATAGAGCGATATACCGGTTCTGGAGCGTTCCCGACCACCGCGTCCTCGTTGATCGTACCGTGATATTTTCGGAGGATTTTTGAGCGCTCGAGCTAGACTCGAGACTACGAGCCTTAGGCTCATCTTCCGTTTGGGGAATTAGGAATTGGTAAACAGAAAAACAGCTGATCGGGAACAGAGCTTCAAAAAAGTTTGTTGCATTATTGACCGTCGGTGAGTGAGGATGTGTCGTAGAGATTGCGATGTATCGCCCGGAGATACGACTTTTCGGACGGCTGACAGTGGCCACTGGATCTTTCAGACTAGATTCCCCGGATCTGGACTACGTTTGCTTTATCGCTTTATTCGTGAATTCATTGTGAATCTGATTTTGAAATTAGGTTTCCGCGACTCCTAAACTTGACGTTTGTCATGTTCCATCCAATGAGCTGAAACACTTTGCAACAGCATCGATTCCAGCCTTATCAACGGTGGGTTAGTTCGATCACTCATGTTCCTCATATCAGGGGGATTCCCCTGAGGCGAAAATTTCCATATGGTTGGCAATCTCCATGGCAAATATCCTTTGAGATCGTACGGCCCGAATCTCGTCGAGGTTTGCTTTTCCGTGGCTCATTCGTGCATTTATCGCGAATCACGATTTGTAATCCATTTCAATCAGGCTCACGTGATGCGAGAGGCAGAGCGCGCGCGAATAACACGAGCCTTGTTGTCGCTCATGTCCACTTGGTAGTCGGGATTAACTTTTCATAAAGTACTGACGGCTCTCCTTTATCTCGCCATCCCTCCGTCGCTCTTTCCCTCTCTCTTTCGCTCTCTTTCTATAAACACAATAGTTGGCCCCCCTACACACCAGCCTGGCAACTTTTGTTCGCGGATCGTGTACCAATGTGTATAGAATGTTGTATACGGTCGCTCGCACCTTGCACCTCTGAGCGCATCGTCTTGTAGAGGAAGAGAAGAAAAAATACGTGCATCAAGCACAGTATATCTTATTTCCCGATCAGTAAATTCGTCGACCGGGATTGTACGCAGCAAATTCGCGCCGTTTCAAATTTCGAGGAAGATGGCTGGTAATCGTGAAGTTATTCTGGCCGATTTTCAGGTAACGTGACGAGTATTATTATTCCCTTGAGACGCGAGTTCGTGGTGAGGTTATAGCGCGGCGTGTGACATTGACAATTGTCGGTCAGTTTTTGCTAATCATCGTCGCGCACCAGCGACTATCTCCAGGAATTTTATCGCGAACGCGTATCTCCGACTGATTACGTTTATTGGAAAGAAAACTTCGTAATGCGAAGGTCGATTGCGTTATGAATAACGTAAAACTATCGCCTTTTGTTTACGAAGATCAGCGTTCATCGTCCAGCCAGGTGAACAAAGAATGCGCGTTACTAATGCACCTTTTCTCCCTTTCCCAGGCTTGCACAGGAATGGATGATGTTGGTGAGGCGATCCTCCACCTGGAGAACACAAATTGGGACTTGCTGGTAAGGATAATTCAAAGATTATAACAATGCTCTCGATAAACTGAGGTTGTCCTTTTGTTCACAGGCAGCTGTGAACAGAGTAATGCATCATGACACGCAGCAACTGCCATCCGAGAGGAGTCCCGACATTGAGATGATGGAGGTAGTCCAGGGTGTGCCGGTGATCACATTCTCATCATCTTCCGAAGTCGCCCATGCGCCTAAAAACGTTCTGACACCACGGACCGACAACACGGAGAATGTCAAACCTGGCACGAGCAGAGCCAGGAGTACGGCTCAAACTACCTCCAGACAGATAGAATTCCATGTCCATCATTCTAATCGTTCCTTTCCCATAAGGCTCCCTGATAGCCTCACAGTTGGTAAGAATCGCTCATCTTGTGAGTTTGTGACTAGAGTTTCCGCCGTCTCACTCTTCCGCTTTCCAGGAGACCTGAAAGACGAGATATTCAAGAAAACGAACATTGGTCCGTGCCAGCAACAATTGCATGGTTGGAAGAAGGAACCGCCGAGCAATTCCACACTATTGCACAGCCTGGAGCTTCCCAAGGAAGTAACGCTCTACCTGACGCAGCCAAACGAACCTGGAGACTCTAGCAATGACCAGTAAGCTTTTTGCTCCCGCACTGAGTCTTTCTTTTCCACTCACCAATAATAACTGATGTTTCCTGTTCAGAGTCAGCTTGTCGGATCGTCTCACGCAAATTTACACCCTCAATGTGCGCGACGACATCTCTAACGAAACTTATCGCCTGAAGTTCTCCGGTACTAAAACCATCCTTGAGGTCAAAACAAATGTGTATTCGCTGATCGACGTGCCCGTGAGGAAGCAACAGTGGACTGGTTGGCCAAGCACGATAAAGGACGACAAAGTAACCCTCGCCCAGAGTGGCATCTCGTATCCCGAACACGAATTGTCTGTCAGCGAAATTCCCATCAAAGAGAACAAAAAGGTACGTCGCGCCCCACTGAATTTCGCGCTTGCCGATCATTCGGATTATTCATAAGCGTGAACGAAAAATATTAGGACGTTGTGGATCTCGTGGACAGCGACAGCTCCGCCGATGGACCCGAAGACGTCGAGGAATACGAGGATGCGCCGGAGTCGTTCATCATTGAAGACGACATTTTTATAGATAATATACGATCCACCAAGATTCAACGTCTCAGTAAGTTTTCGCCTTGTACTACACAATTCGCCGGGACTTCACCGAGTCGCGATTCTCGAGCTTTTACAATCCTGTACTTTTCCCCAGTGCCTGAGACCGTTGAGGATGAGACCATGGGAACGTTGCACTTTGCGGAACAGTTCGAGAAACGTTATGGTCACGCGCATCCGGATTTCTTCACCGGCACCTTCGAGGAGGCGATAAAGGAATCTTGTTTGAAACCAGCTAAGGAGGTAAACCCAAACAAACCCATGTAAACTCGAAAGGAGGACTGTAACGAGTCACTTTTGTCGTTCGCAGCGAAAATTATTAGCCGTTTATCTTCATCACGACAACAGCGTCTTGGCGAACGTGTTTTGCACGCAGCTTCTTGGTTTCGAGACCGTGCTGCAATTGCTCTCGGCAAACTTCATCGTGTGGGGTTGGGACGTTACCTATGAGAGCAACAAAGCAAAGTGAGTACCGAAACTTCGTCCTCCATGCAGCCCATCAACGTTTTACCGACGTATAGTCTCATCTGTGCTTTTTCATTCTCCGAGATTCCTGGCATCGGCGAGTCAAGCGCTGGGGATGGTCGGCGCGGCAGCGATCCAGAACATCGATGTTGACACTCTTCCCGTTCTCATGATAATTATGCGGTCGAGATCGGTTACCGAGATATTCACAATTGTGCATGGGAACGTCGGGGTCAACGAGCTCCTGACGAACCTCATCCAAGCGGTCGAAGTTTTCCAGGAGCAAAGACGCGCCGACATCGGTGTCGAGGAGGAGAGGCAGGCGCGAGAACGCGTCAAGCAGGAACAGGACAGAGCTTACCAGGAGAGCTTGGCGGTTGACAGGTAATTCGTCGACAAACGAATATGCCATTCTCAAGATCCGAGTTAAAAATGCCTTCTTCGTCATCCAGAGCGAAAGAGGAAGCCAAGATGATGTACGAACAACAGGAGAAGCAAAAGAAAGAGGAGGCGGAGTCTCTGCGAATAGCGGAAGAGGCGCGCAAAGAGGCTCACAGATTGGCCGTAGAATTGAGTCTGCCGCCAGAACCCGAGGCCGGCACGAGCGACGAAATTTACAAAGTAAGAATTCGCCTCACCGCTGGACAATTTTTGGAGCGCAGATTTCGAGCGGATACCCCATTGCAAACGCTCCTCAATTTTATCATCGTTCAAGGCTATCCGACTGAGGAGTATAAAGTTTTGTCCAGTTGGCCCCGAAGGGATGTAAGTTTCTCAGGATTACGATTTTCCCTGTACACGTATCTCCCGCGCAAGATTTATTAATCTATTTCTCTGTACAGCTCACGTCCATGGACACGAATCTCACACTGGCTGAGTTGAAATTCTGCCCACAAGAAACGGTGATTCTAGAGCAGCGATAAAAAAAAGAAAACAAAAAACAAAAAGAAAAAAGTACGACGAAAAAAAAATTATATAAAAAGAAAAGAAAAAAAAAAGAACTCAATGTATTTAAATTTTTCGAAGCGTAGAAACTAAGAGCGTCTCGATATTCTTAATGTTGTATTTATTTAATAATTTTCTCGTGGTAGTCGACAGTTCGCGTGAGTTCTTTGCCCTCCCACCCCCTCTGCCACTCGACTATGCAATTTCTACGCTGTCCGTTTTTCCAATGCGATTCTCGTCGTACGAAAAATTGTAGTCTCTATTTTGTACGAAAAATATGCATGAAAAACGAGCAAAAAAAGGAGAAAAATTCTTTGAAAAAGAAAGGAAAGAACAGAAGGACGCCTTTCGAGAGTTGCGCATGTACGTGTTAAATTTCCAAAATAAACAAAAAAATAAAAAAAATACAAACTTTCATTAACTCTTTTCTTGTGGACTATTTTTTGTATGCACCACCGTGCTGTGTCGAAATTTTGTACAGAAATTACAGTTGTCGCGTCATCCGCGAGTCCATGAAAAATCGAGATATTCTCTTTGTCACGCATGCACGATCTTTTGGAAAGAAATATTACAATGATCCAATAATAGCAATACTCGAAAGATCGGCGAACCCAAAGATTCCATAAAATCATCGTATTTGGGAAACACTTGACGTGAACGATAACGGTAACTGAAGGCTCTTCCATTTGGTATAACAATTTGCAAAATATCGGAATTCCGTCACCGAACGCTTCCCATGAATAAAGATTAATGGAATATGAAAGTACAGATCGCAATTTTTCGTTCAAAGATAGAGGGACGCTGCGAAAACGATATCTCGTTTAAGCAGTTTAATTGCGTCGCTGAATTTATTCTCAAGGTCGGTATTGCCGATGTTCTTGGCGGCTTGGCTGAGTTGTCGTAAGACTTCCTCGAGTCGCCGCATCGTGCGTATGATCGAGCCCTCGAAGATGTCGGTCATTTTGCAAATTTGCAGGAAACTGGCGCCCTTGCACCAGGCATAGATCACGTCCATAAGAAAGGGTTTGAATCTTTCAACGTAGGCGCTGTCGTCGAGTTCAATATTAGCTTCATTCGATACTTTAGCTATTCTCCTCGCAAGATCTTGCATCTGTCTGAGCGGTCCACTGAGTTCGTTCGTACTTTTGGGCATTTCGTTAGATTTCTCGTCGCAAACGAAGCAGCTGAGAAGGGCAGCGCATTGAGGAACGCTAAGAGCGTTAAAGAGACCGTTAAAAATCATTTCGGTGAGGAGAAGCTCATCAGCACCATGCAGTTCACACGCGACACGACCTTTGAGCTCAATCACGTCTGACGCGGTGCAATAAGCCATTCTTCGCAATACCCGCTTGCGACACTTTAGTTCATCCATTTGAAGCACGGACTTCGCGCGTTTCAGCTCATCGCGAGCTTGGCGCAAATTCTCGCCGAGTTCCTCGCGTCTCAGGAACTTCTCGTAGAGCGCGTCAAGTTTCGGATCTTTGTGAAGGGGATGCGAGAACATTTTCTCCTCAAGAGTCTCGATCTTCTTGACGATGCTCTTGAATGAGGGATCGTCGATCCTCATGTCGGCTATGGGATTAAGCAGTGGCGGACCTTCGGGGAACCGTTTCTTCACCTCTTGTATCGTCTTGAGGACGCTCTTGCGATTGTCCGCAGGCCTCAGGTCGTTCGGATAATACAGCCTCAATGAGCTTATCTGCGAGATCAATGTACTCAGCACAGGAACCACTTCAATTTCGCCCTCCTCGTCAGCGCGACACGGCAACGGCGCGCCCTTCGTCGAATCCTCCGAGATATGCAAGAGTATGTCAATAATTATGACGGTCTTCTCCTTAACAGGATTCTTCGGAGTTTTCTTCTTGAAATTCACCACGATGCCCCAGTCGAAGTCGTGTTTGCCGTTTTGTACCTTGACGAGTCTACCGGCCTGGAGGAAAGGCAGTAGATATTCCGGTTTGGTGAGGAACGTCTGAAATTCGACACTTAAACGTTCCAACTGCTCTCTTATGTCGTGATACGACGATATCTGCGTCATCTTTTCCATATGGAATTCCTCGAACTCTGCCTCCAGTTCTTTCACTCTGTTGTAAAGCTCGGGTATGCTCGCTTGATTCTGGAACTGATAGAAACTCCTTTCGAGCATGTACTCCGGATTAATCTCTTCGACGCGCAACAGATTCAGCACCATGTTGTACGTGAGATGGAAGGCGGAATTGATCGGGTCCGCTTTGCCCTGGATGATTTGCTTCCCGACTGTGGGGCTGACGCGCTCGTCAATCATCAGTATAACGATTCCCTTCTCGTCGAGGCCGCGACGTCCAGCGCGACCCGACATCTGGATATACTCGCCCGACGTGATCCACCGGAAGTCCTTTCCGTCGAACTTCCGCGGGGCAGTGAACAGAACTGTTCTCGCTGGCATGTTAAGACCCATGGCGAACGTCTCAGTGGCGAAGAGCGCCTTGATGAGTCCCTCGCCGAATAGGATCTCCACCGTTTCCTTTAGTATTGGTAATAGTCCGCTGTGATGGATACCGATACCACGTCTTAACAGCGGTAACACGTTCTCCACTTGTGGCAACTTCCGGTCGCTTTCGTTCAATACGTCCATCGCGTTGTTGAACACCTCATCCACTAGCTCTTTCTCCTGAATTGTATTTAGATCTAGCTGAGCCATTTGCATCGCGTAAAGCTCGCAATCCTTCTTCGAGAAACTGAAGATTATGACGGGCGCAAAGTTACGCTCCATTATCATCTTCACCATCTTGAGGATATTGGATTGCGCCGCGCCGCCACGGAAACCCCCTTTCTGACCGCGCTGATCGCCCTTCGAGGCCTCACCCTGCAGGCAAGCCATCGCCCGGTTAAAATTGTCCTCCTTGAATTGGCCCTCCTCGTTCACTACCTAAACGACAAACGCGATTGACAAATCAGCACTTAATGATAGATCATCGAGCTTACGGCGTCACGTATCCATACGTATTGAGGAGGATATTACCAAATGTATTCCGTCGCCGCCAACCGGAAATATGTAATGCTGAAGGGGCGTCGGCCTGTAATCCGTGTAGACTACGTGGCAAGGCTGACGATGAAGATGCGCCACCCACTCGGCGAATTGACGAGCGTTCGGTATGGTAGCCGAGAGAAAAACGTAATGAACGTTGTCTGGCAGAAGAATCAATGTTTCTTCCCAAACGACACCTCTCTCTTTGTCCCTCATGTAATGAATCTCGTCGAATATTACCCAACCTACCTCCCGCATCACCTTCAAAAAATCGTTCGGATTTTACGGGCGAATGAAAAAATTACACGTAAACGATATTGTCTTCAGCACGCGTAATCGCTCCCAAATAAGCATTTGAAAAAAATATATCATTACACAAATACGCAAATGTTATAAGGACAGTTATTTTCAATTTGGGATTTAATTTTTTAAACATGTTTATTTTCTTTTAAGGGAGATTCTATTTCTTTTATCTCTATAGTTTATTAATATTTTTATGTATAAAAGATCATTGCACATATTAATATCAAATACTTGAAATATATGTATCAAATACTACATATATATGAATATTGCTAAGTATCTAACATCTTCAAAGACCACTATCAACCAAATAAATTCAGAGAACAGTTTCTGAAAACTGTAAATCTTTCACTAAAAGTAATTTTTTTTGCAACATGCGCACATTAAATTTTGAAGATTTTACACAAAAATATAAAGTATAAAAATACAGATACTTAGACTTATTGTCGGATTTCAAAAGTTCACCTCGGATCCTCTGTAGAGCATATTCCTAAGGATTTCTGTAGTCATGATGAGGATACTAGCAGTTGGATTGATTGTCACATCTCCTGTTATCAGCCCCACGTCATTAAACTCTTCGTAGAATTCCCTGTACTTTTGGTTACTGAGTGCTTTAATAGGCGTTGTGTAAATCACGCGCTGCTTGTCTCTGAGAGAGCAGGCTATTGCGTATCTGAGTAATGAGAAAATATTATCAATGATCCAGCAAGCGGATACAAAAAAATACATTCAAAACCAAAACTAACTCAGCTACAACAGTTTTTCCCGCGGATGTATGAGCTGCAACTAGCACCGACTGATTGTTCTCGATGCATTGAATAGCTTCGTTCTGGAAGGGATCCAATATGAATTTATACTCCTTCGCAGGCTTGGAATTTTTGGTCTCCAGTGGCACATACTCGTGTCCAGGTGGTACTGCAACTTCATGAGTGCACGACTCTTTCGTTTCGATTGTATGTATTTTTATCCTCAAAGCAATGTCGTCCAGGCTATCGAAGATGGATGATGAAGAATAAGCGAGTAAAAATACGCGCGGGAGCAAAAGTACGAGGTTAGGTTTTTGGCTCACTTAATGTCGGCGAGAATATCCTCGGTTCTTTTTCTCTTAGTCTCGATGTCCTCGACGTCTGTCTCGAGCTCGCGTTTGACTCCATTTTCTTCTTCATCTTTTCTGTGCTCGGAGAAGGGAATGAATGTGAGGTCGACAAATCCCGGCTGAATTTTGAGGTTAAACAACAATGGTGGATTCCTTACTTGGTGTCGGGTTCGCACTGTACCGCCCGAATTTCGGTTTCACTCGTACTTGAGGTTGGAATTATTTCAACCACGTTCTCGTTCGTCTCCTCAAACACGTCGAAAAAATCTTCCGTAAAGTCAGTCATTTTTCCTTTTTCGTGTCGGTACTCTGCGGATTTATTATCGTCGAGGATCACTCCACACAACACGCTCTTTTGCCGAAGATTTCTCGACGAGATAATACTGCAGCATATACAAAGTCAGAGTATCCATACAAAGATTATACGAAAGAAATGAATTTATCGAATAATACTTGAGATAGTACGAAATTCCGTCACTCGCGTCGCGTCGATGAGCCTGGTCCTATCGATATATTGATTGTTTCAGCTTTAATTATAATTATAACGAATCAAGAATGATAATTTCATATATAATTAAATATTAATATAATTTTTATATGATATTATGAATCCAGAACCCATTTCTTTTCTAAAAGTCGTTCAAAAACTACAATGCAAGTTTGTATCGTTGAAACGGAACCGCGTGAAATTCGATTACATTATTATAAATCGCTCTCGCACGTCGCCAACTTCTCAAGTATCATTCTGCCTCATTTGCCCCCTTTTCATGATTAATGTTTTCCGTCTCTGTCACATAGAGCTCACTCAGGATCATCTTACGGCAGTGGCGCCATCCCTATTTGCTCACGTTTTTGTAGTTACTTTTTTCAAGTCTCTCTACAAAAGTTATGACTGCTCCTACTCTAGCCACCACGGTGATAGCACCGGCGACAAAATTCGCATTACATATATATATATATATGAGTAATTACAAATTTTCGCGGTCCTGACTATAATTATAGAAATGTAATATTGTTGATGTCAATCATGTGGAACTATTCTTTACTGATTTCATCAGTATCGTATTGACCTAATCGGCGTTTCTTCGCAACATCGCAAAAGTGATATTACATTGTTTTTTGTTTCGAACGCAGTAACCCCTAAAAGAACCGTCTGTGTCAACATTTTGATTACGCGAGTTGTTTTGTTTGACGCAAATATTTCGCTGCCTCTGTAAAGTGAGGTATGGATTTATCTTTCATCTATTCATTCAACATACAATTGTTACGATTCCGATCGTACCACTATCCTTATCACTTTCAAGCGTTTGAAAGAAATGTGACTGTCTACGTAACCTAAAAAAGCCATTGAATGTTCGATACTGAGTTCCATTGTATCTATTATCTTCATTCGTTGTCTAGATAAGCTGAAGACATAAACTTCAAGAAGATAAACGTCCAGAAGAGTAAACTTTACAACGAGTTTTTCATGTTTTTGCATCGACCATATACCGTAATTTACAAAAAGTGTGCACGAGTCTGTGCTTCAGAAAGAAACCAAATAAATGAGTCATTCGAAAACACAAGATGATCAAGATCCAGATTACGCGACAGCAGGGCCGAGCGATGACACACATCGGAGGCTCTACGAAGAGACCGGTAAAGAACCCTATAGATTTGAAGTACCCTGAAGACGTACTGTTATAAAATGCAGTTACTAACTACTAGATAGAAAATGGTGATGGAAATATTTTTCCAGGTGAAACTTTGATATCTCAAACCTGATTCCGATGAACTGACCATTACGAATCAATTTCAAACAAAGTGTTAACAGCCACATTTGTTTTAATACTTTATAAGAGTTTAATACTTAAGATATTTGTTTAATACTTTGTTTACAGTTTGGTGAACTGTCCAAGCATGTTTCTTATATTTGTTCCAAATCAACTTGACAAGCACTGATAATATCCTGAGTTCTGTTTAAGATCACTTCTGCTGTAAGCAATTTTAGCTACCGGAGTATTCCATATACACCAGTCACTGTGTGCTTTCATGGGTCTAGCACATGGTATATTTAAAATGTCGGATTTTTCAGGGAAAGAATTTAATTGGGAAGGGCTTTATGTGAACACTACAAAGGTGTGCATTGAAACTACCGAAATAATTAGACAAAATTCCATATATGCATGTACCACTTACATTTTTTTACTCCTTTCCTCAAGGTTTGAGCCACCAAAGTTTTATTGCACATCAGTTGCAAAGCAAAATCATATGTGTAGCAGAATACCTATAGATTCATTGCGTTCTTTGATCATTCACAATGGTTTATTCACCAAAAAAAGGGTAACAATGCCTTAAGATTAACCCACGAAAATTGTAAACTGCAGAGCACAACGTTTTTTTTTCATTTCAAATGTCAAAAGCTCGAGCAAACCTCGCAAGAAGAATCACGGCTATTGTGGAGAAGGAATTCTCAAAGGAAATTGATACGAAGGAGAAGGAAATATTACAGATAGAGGGAAGGCTCCACAAGGCCTTGAAGACACTTCATTTTCTGCGCTATGTCATAATAACGGACTTTTACCAGCGGAAGCAATGTCAAGTGGCACAGGCTACCGGGGAATCCAAGCAGACAAGAATACATCCCGCGATCAAAAGAATTATCGGTAAAAGCCCAAAAATAAAAGAGGCATTGTTCGAGGAACAAGGAATTCCCTCGGGGAATGCCTGCTTGCTCACCTCCGTGAAGACAGAAATCTTATCGTCGGAAGAAACAGCGAACACCAACAGTGAGATCGAGAAACGATTGGGCAATTGTACAGATACAATTAACAATTCGCCTGCCACATCCACGGCAACTTCGAATGGTAAAAGATGTCTGGATGATGGTAAAAACGAAACGACAGACGATGGTCCACCGAAGAAAATTCCGCGTTACGTACCGCCGAAGAGCGGAATTCCAGAGCCTCAGGTTCCGTCTCGTGGTGCTCGTCACAAAATACGCAAGAGAATTATCGTAGGCAATATATCTAAATGGATTTCACCGGACTGGCGAGAAGATGCAGCCAGCCACAAGTGGACGATGTACGTCAGGGGTACTAAGGAGAACCCTGATATATCCGATTTCGTCGGCAAAATTCGATTCTTTCTGCATCCCAGTTATCGACCTAACGACGTTGTGGAAATTACGTAAGTTATTTTACCTCGATGAATATTTATGATTTGCGATAGAGGGAAAAACGAAATATTATCGTAACCTTGTGGAACTGTACCTTCTGATTTCTTAATATATTATGAAGGCTTCCCTTAAGGTGGAAACAATTGTCTTTTTTTATCATAACGCATACTTATAAAATTATGTATGTGTTCGAAGTTTCAGTATTTCACGTAAATATTAAATTTTGCTTTGATATGATGATATTAACTGACGCCAAATGTACCCTGAAGTTTTACATAGAATAAACGTTGACAAGAATCTTTTATTTACAAAGGAACCGAACATGGAATAAAGATTCAAGTAAATGTAAACAAACAACGAATTTTACATTTAAGCCAAAATTTCAATTATAGATCGCCACCATTCCATTTATCGAGACGCGGCTGGGGCGAGTTTCCTGTCCGCGTTCAATTGCACTTCAAGAATCCATTGAACAAGCCTATGGACATCATTCACTACCTGAAGCTCGATCGAACGTACACGGGCCTCCAAACACTCGGTACGTTGTCGGACGTTCGAATCGCAGGTTTCATCGAAAAACGGCATTATCTCGATACTTGTAGAAATGTTTGTTCAATTACGAATATACGATTACTTTTTTCAAAAAAAAACACAAGGTTCGGAAACAGTGGTGGACGTTTGGTTAAAAGGCACTCTCGAAGCGTCCGGTCCTGAAGGAGAGAGGACAGAGACTTCAAAAACTAATAATTTCCCCTGCGATGTCGCCGAAACGATCAAGCAGGAACCATTCGATATGGAGAAATCGTTGAGTAATGAGAATACGTCCAACGAAGTCATCAATTGGTACGAAAGGATCAAAGCTGGAACGCTGCCGAAGAATGAAGTTATCTCCCACGTTTATCGCGAGCATGATTACGTTAATTTTCCTGAAAACGACCGCATCGAGTTTTGGGAAAAGGAGAATAACGTGACGATATCGCATTTACCAGGGAGAAAGGTTACTCGCGATCATCATTCGTCCTCGAATCCACCGACGATAAACGGCAATCATGCGACGGGATTACGAGCCGAAGCGGCGGAAAATCAACGAATTTTCAATGGGAGTTGTAGCACTGCTCGCGCTTTTCCGAAAATATCTGATAACGAAGAACCGCAAGTTGAAACGGCGTCATGCGAGTTACTTCACAAAAACGCCATAAACGCGTCGAAAACTCAACATCGGGACGTTCAAACAATGGCTTCCAACCTCGAGTATTCTTCACCGAAACTCCAACTCCTCAAAATCGCCATCCCAACGGCGTTCGAGGGATTACGAAGGAATGTAAAAATTCCAAGCAACCAAAAGAAACAAATACTGGTGATGCGCGACAATAAGTTCATTTCCGTTGACGCGACAAGTCCGGAGAAAAATTTGAATTCGAAAACTAGAACGGACGCAGCTACGATCATTTCCACGAGCGTTGCCGCTTCGAAATTGCCACAAACGAATGTTCAACGCGCGAGCGTCAGTTTATTGAAAAAATCCAATACGGGCAACAGTAAGACAATGTTGCTAACGTTGAATTCAACGAATTCATTGCTCCTCGATTCAACAAATAACATTCCCGCTCTCAAACTCGTCGAGCCGAGCACTACGAATTCTCCTCGTTTGCATTCCGTTGACAAGAAAACGTCACATCGAACGGGCGTAAGTTTGTTATCGATGACGAAGAATAAAATCAAAGAGACCACCGCAACCGAGAATTCTTTGGACAATTGCAAACTCGTGGCGAAGCCGAAAATCACATTGGGAAAGGATCGAATAGGAACTACCAGCAAAAAGAATCATTATCAGGAGATACTGCGGTAAATGAATTTCTTCGGGAAATACTGTCGGTTACCGATTCGAAAACGCTTTTCAGCTTCGATGATTTTTGATGACTCGAACTTAACGTGTATCATTAAAGTAATTATAGTGAAATAAACGGGTGAACTTTCAATATTTTTTGCCCGATTCAAACAATGAGGCCATGTGTTACACGCCAAAAAATTTCTTAAATTGGGATTTGGCAGGGAGACGAGATAAAATTTATTATGGCGTCGAAGACGGTGCATTCGCGTAGTCTAATTCATCTAATCATGTAAATATAATATTAGCTATAACCAGTAATGGTATTTGCTTATAGTCGGGTTCAATTTCAATTTGTCAAAACTTTCGAAAGGATAAAATTATGAGTGTTCACATATACGTTACAAAAAGGATGCTATCGCAGTTTTATGACGAAAGCTTTGCCATAAAACTACAATTTCCTTTAATTCTCTTTTGTTCCCTCGCAGATCGATCGATGATGTTCGGATAGAAGACGTTTCGGCCTTAGTACGCTTTATCATACGGCGTCTTCCACTTGTTACGGAAAGGGCGACGGATCCGGAATACAAACGTCTTCATCCTTACGCGGTCGCAAGTGAAAGAGAATATTTGAACAGCAACGTTGGCAAACAACGCGCTCTCGAAGTGAGTTTTATTTATCGACGAAGGTAGACTTAGAATGTTAATACACGTTATGTTTCGATTGGCGCCAACTATAGAACTGCGATCAGTATCATTCATTTTCTACCGTGGGTTTGCGGGATGGTCGTTGTCCAGTCGACCATTATTATTACTACTTTGCGTTCGCGTCAATCGTTTATAGCCAATAGACTAAGTAGCTATTTTTCTTCATAAAGACGGACTAAATTCCAATAGAAAAATGCCCTTTTGATTTTTCACCCTTAAATTTTGATGTTCAAAAAATGCCGAAACATGGCTCTTTTAATATCCAACCAAGTGTCTGAATTTTCATGGATTTAACTTAAAAAATGGCAGATATTCACATACCGTCCATTTTTACAAGCAAATCGAAACGTGCAAATGATCGGTACGATCAGGAGCTCAATCATTATCCGCTTTTCTCCATTATTGCATATATGGTTGTTCCGAACGTTTTTTTCCAGTGGTATCGGGCGAAGCGTGTCAAGTCGTTTCTTAAGCAGAAGAACATAAGCGAGGAACAGCAATGGACGGTAAAGGAGATAATGATATGGTGCCGTTTGCACGGACATACTCCGATACGTTCGTTGACAAGGATTGCTGGGCGAAACGCTGCCTGTAAAACCGCTGAAAAGAATCATCTTGGCGAAACGATGGAAACGAATTCGTGTACTTTCACCGAGCCCACGGGGCTGTTGGAAATTTTGCACGCCGCGAATGAGACTAAAGGAACGGGCAACGAGAACAAATGTGACAACGAGATAGAGATAATTGATGTTGAAAATGTGGTCGTCGTTTCCAAGAAATCTAAGGAAGAAGAAACCGACGAGAAAACAATCGAGAGGCGAAAGATTATATCGATGGGAATACCGGAACAAATAGTTGCCCTTCAGTCGTACGTGTGCGATTCGACGAGACAGATCGGCGTGAAACTCGAACCCGAGGAAATTGTTCCTGGTGTTATTCACTGCGCACCGGCTAGACTGATGGTGAAAGCTGTTCAATGTCTTCTTGAAGATCTTCTGAGATCTTCTCTCGCCAAAGCGTGGGAACGCAGTATTGACGGAAGGTAAGTTCGTGTTTATCCGCATCCTTGAATGTTAATTAGGAATAAATGACACCATATCGTGAATGGTATGGGAGAACAGGATAGTAAATACCCACGAATTTTCTGATGACTTTTTAACATTTCATTTCACCAGAAAATGTCAAAATGACAGATGAATGGCTGTTTTCTCGTCAAAGTACGAGAATTGAAGAAATAAAAGTAAGATTGTGCTATCACGCTGTTGCCGTGATGGAAATGATGGGCAATAAAAAGTTTCGCTAATGTCGAACATGACGAACGATGGAATTAAGAGTTGCGCCGCGATATTCAAAACTCACATTTTGGCATCTCGATCTTTTTATTCCTTTAAATGTTTCAAAAAATCCGTGGGTGTCTAAAATTAGTAGACAATTGTTGGCAATTTCGAGCAAATCTCACACAAAATTCGTGAAGTTTAGTTTCCGCAATTAGCGCTGTTTTTGCATTCCACTCTGTAACGTTGAAATTTATTTACTTGTCGTTTCAGTTGTCCGGAGACCATAACATTGGAGGATGTACGCGGAGCTATTCTCAATCGCGAGGAATTCGACGTATTCACGAACAAAGGTCTTGGCTCGCATCATTGTTCCGACGATTGAAGTGTCATTCCTATTTTTTATTTCTTTTTATACGAAAGCGGTGATCGTGAAAATACATTTGTACGCTAACGATCGCGTTTCCCAAATCGATTAATCGCGTTCAACTCTTTCCGGATTATTCCCATCCAACGGGTATCCGATTGCGACGAATTTCATTTTCCAGCCAATTCTTCACGGGCTCGTAGTAGCGCAGCAGAGATCGCGGGCTTATCTCGCTCGAGCCGGTGGTCTCGTGAATCCACTCGCGCCAATTAACGCTTCGCCCACGCGCCATCATCTTTCTGGTTGCACGGCGAAATTGCACAACAAAAAAATAAAACACGAGAGAAAATTCATCAACGTTCCTTCATCGAATTCGCGAAATTCAGTTGCTTCCCAACCTTTTAAGTATTACGTCGACTTTTCATACATTTTTTTTTTCAAAATAAATAAAAGTACGGTAATTTTTTGCCTTTAAATTTCTGATTTTAGAAGTAAGTTTAAATAATACCTCAATTTTCTTGCCGAATTTTTCGACCCGTAGATATCGCAGCGATGTAGTTCCATGGAGAATCTGGGATCGCCAATTTTTCCCGTTACTGTAGCTTCGCACATGCCACCGAACAATTGATATTGCAGTATATTAGCGAGGAAATATCTGTTGACATTGAAATATTCAAGCTTAACGAGGATTAGCTTCAACTAGCTTAGCTTTAATTTATATCAACGTATTTACGATTATTTACGACATTCGTGGACTTCCAACATGTTTTGACAAACGATAGTTTTGATTATATTTATCAATCGTTCGGTTATCAAATTATATTTAAATATAATTTACGATCGATTATCAAATTAAAAATATCGATTCATCCAAAATACAATCAACGTATTGAGACATCCATAGGACATTCAGTCATCAGTAACCCAAAAGCTGAATTGTTTAAACAATGAACCTGACGTAGGGCGTATTGCTGACAACGTGAAACTTCGCGGCTGGGTCGAAAAAATCTTCGTCTCTGAGAGTCGGTGGTTCGATTCCCATGTACCGTTTATGCATTTCCCACCAGAGCGCGTTGTACTTCGATTTATCGTTCTCGTTCGCGAATATTTTCCATCGCCACTTATCCATTAGAAGGGCATAGGGAAGTTCTGGCAATTTGGTGAGCGCTTGATGCAACAACATACTGATGTCTAAAACATTTCCGCGTTGAACGAACACGAATTATTGTAACAAATTTTTTTTTAAACACATTGTATTGTAAGGTGGTCAAAATGGCGCTACCGTCGGTCAAAATGGCGTCATCCGCAAGACCAATACGCTGCAAGTGTTGCGGCGTCATGACGCCTAACATAATGGAATCTCCTATCGCTTCGTGAAAGGCAGAATTCACTCCATTCTGTGACGAATAAAACGTTTGGACAGTTGCAAAGTTTTTCGATTGAAGGAACACGGTCGATAAAAGTTGTGGACTTTTCATGGTTTCAAGATTTCGTTACTAAGCGATTTTTACCTGAAGAATCGTGGATTGGTTCTCGTACGCCATGTAGTAATAAATATGACCAATTTCGTGATGTATAACGTTAAAGTCATAAGCGTTTATTCCCAGGCAGGCGAGAATCCGGTAATCGTGTTTTTTAAATAGATTTGCAGCCGTTGCGTGACAACTGGCACCACAGATGTTCTTTTCAAAAATCGACTGTCTCCAGAAGTCCCTAGACAAGTTGGGAAATCCCAGCGAAACGTAGAAGTTTTCTGCTTGTTTCACCATGCTCTGGACCGTGTAATTCCTCTTTATCAACGCCTCGGTGATGTTTAATAAATGTTTGCTTTTTGGTAGAATCAAGTCGATCAACGATCCCCAGTTCTGTGACCATAAATCACCTTGGGAAAATGCAGTAAGAAGAATAGTTATGTTCAGCTTATCAAACAGCGGCATCATGGCACGAAAGAGAAGTAAAAAATAGATTATGACCTAGCAAATGAGCGGGTATTGGATTATGCCCCCGTACAATCTTTGGATACGTCTGACCAAGCCGGAATCTTACTACTGCATGCAAAAGACGGTAGAGATGTTCCACTTGTTCGTACAAACGATCCACGAAGTCTTCCAAATTTTCGATCTCAAGCTCTTCTCGCCAACACTCGCCGATATCGTTGTAACCTTTTCGACAAACAATCAGGAACAATCACCAAAATGTGATCACATTTAGGGAGTCATGAAACTGAAATAGATTCGTAACTAATCTATATATTCAATTGAAGTTCATATCACGGAGCGATAAATTGACGGTGCATTAACTGTTTCGAAAGTCTATAAAAAATGATGTCGTCTTACCATTATTTCGGGCACCTAAATTCTGAAGATAAATCGAAAACTCGAATAATCTTCTTACAACGCTCATCTCGTTGCGCCAAGAAGTCCAGGCCCAAAGTAATTCACTCTCGTTTCTTGAATAACGATTAATTGATGTAAACGTAGTGAATTAATCGTTATTATTAAGTATGGCGATATGAAATATCAGTAGAGCTGCCAAACCATGAGAAAAAAATAGCCAAATATCCGTTTTCTACTTTTCTGTTTCCGAAAAAAGAGAAAATTTGGAAAACCAAATCCGATACTATTCCCTTTATCGTTATAAGATGGTAAAATAATGAAGAATTAACAATGTAGTTCCTTCATAATTGCGTATCAAAGAGCTTTATTACATGGAATATCTTGCCACGTTATTGTATTCGAACAATTATGTTTTTATAAATTACACTTGCACAAGTGATACCTTTTAAATAACGTTTGAAAATGCATTGATCCATGTGGATGCGTATGGAAAGCTCAGTACGTGCACACTCTTAAATATATCGTTAAATTTCGTTGACATCTAATGGAACATCCTGTACGATTGTAGTATAGACAAAATATGAGCAGCCTTTTTTTTCAGACATTCGGGGCAAACGGAAATATCGAAGAATTTTCCATTACAATCCGTGTGCGCTACGTATCGTATTTCTTAGTTGTACTCTTGACGATGCATACTTCTACGTCGACCTCGAGGCTCTCCAAAAACTGTATCCAGAGTTTTTGTTTCACCGATAAAGAATCACCAGGACCTTTGACCTCGACGATTTTACATTTTTTGGCTGAGGGATTCCACAACGCGAGATCCGGGAAGCCGGATTTCCACTGATTATAATTATTCGCCATACGTTCGCATATCCCAATGACTCCCGTTTTTCCCATGCACTCGACGAAGTCTTTCAAATCCTCAGGATTCTCGAAGAGTGTTCCATGCACGAGCGACGTATAGTCACGATATTCGGTGAAATCGTCGCTCATTATTTTACTGAAAGTTTGAAGGTCGAGATCCCTCATGAGATCAAGTTTCCTTTGAATCTGTTCGCGTCTGTTGTCGAAAAAGTGAGATCCGTAGAGATCGAGAGGAGCTTCTTGGTAGTTCGAGACGAAAGCTCCGGGTACAGGAGTTTGGTAAATCTCGTGCCAGAAGAGAACAGCGAAAAGGGTGACCGGCAAAGCACCTTCGCAGTGTATACCTTTGCTGAAGCCTGTGCGTGAGTAATGAAGAAGCGCAACGTCTTCGACTCTGACATAGCCAACGTCATTTTCGCCGATTCTCACGGACCAGGTGCTCTTTGAACCCATCGAGTTTCCTTGCACCATCCTAGCCTCGATAATGTTTTCCAACGGTTTCGATTCCGGCAGTGGCGTTTCTGCGTCTCGTTGGCTAGCTTCCATTAATCGTTCTTTCGTTTGGGCGCTAATGTTCTTACTCCTACCGAGAAGCTTTCTCGCCCTTTCGCATAATTGAGCGAAATCATTGTCCGACAGTTTTTCTTGGCTCAGACCCTCCAACGTGACGCGCGCGCTGGCCTCGAGATTTTTTCTGTGATACATCTCTATGAGGGCGAGTTCGCTGTACCAATGTACTGGATTGCCCAGATGTTCACCGCGGATAGAGACGAGCGAGTATAAAAAGTCCGCAGCAATATCGATGCCCTCTTTGGTCTTCTTGAAACCTTCGACGCTCTTCCACAGCACTTTAGCCCAAACGTAGTTTGCTCGAAAGCGCTTGACGTGGGATGGCAATGTCGAATTACTGGTTTTTCCAAGTTCCAAATTCTGGAGAAGTGGCTTCAAACGGGTTGACGCTAAACGACCAAGAGATCGCGTCGCCTCCCATTCTTTAGTCTCGATAGCTTTGTACATTCCGGTTAGAGCTCTCTTCGCCTCCGTGTAATCGATCAAGTGTGATCGATCCACAAATATGGGAAAACGTCCTGGACACGCTGGTGGGAAGATTTTGTCGCCGTACTTGACCTCGGCCAGAGTACGAAAAGCGTCGACCATCGTTTCCCTAGGGTCCTGATCGGGCATCAACAAAACGAAGATTCGGTCAAGAAGATTTTCACTGCTTTCTGTTAAACGGATGCAATTACCTAGAGCACCTGAGATTTTCTCCATTAGCACGCTACTCGGACTCTTCATGCCTGGAAATAACGATTTCTTTCTGTTCGCTACTTTGGTCAACTCGCCGATGAGAACTGGCTTCCCAGCTTTGTGGTTTACTTTTAGGTCTTTGCATATGGATCGTAGTTGCTCCACTTGCAAGAGATTCAACAAACTCTCCATGCTCTCGTTCTCCGTGTTAGACTCGAAAATTTTTGTTTCTACCAATTCTTGGAAAACGGGTTTCAAATCTGCTGCGAGTTCCGGATACTTGATGGAGTCGACCTGGTGCCAGCCACGCTTTCTCTTCAGCATCCTTGCGAGCAAGGAACGTGCTTCTCGACTCATCCTGAGCAATTGTGATAACCTTTTGAATTCATCCTCGTTGAAGTACGCGCAGTTCATGGGCTCTGAAAAGACATTGATGAAAACCATCGACAGAAGGGATCCATTGTTATCCTCCTGTACCCCAAAGCTCGTTGGTTCGTACTTTATCCCCATTTTGCTGTCCACCGTCCGGTATTGAAGCTGGAATGACTTGTTCAGATAAATCGACTCTAAATCAAATTCCAGTGGAACGACACCCTGCATGGCACGATCCAAATTCTCTATCGCAAGTGACACAGTTTTGGCATCAATGCTGAGGTTTGTTTTTTGAGAACGCTCTGTAACATCTAAACCGGATGATGATCTTCGTTCTTTTGTCGGGGTAGTCGAAAGTTTCCGCACTTTCGGCGAACGCTCGTCTTCGTCGACTTCGGATGGACTGTGCGGATTCATGTTTGAAAATCAAAATTACTTGTTGTGTGTCAACTTTCAACGTGTTCCAATGCTCGTTCTGATCAACGGTCTTATTGCAAAGTCGTTTCTTCATCGATCCTCATCGATACATCGAAATTACGAACGGACCGTGAAGTCGCGACAACTGTCAACAGAGAAAGCCATGTCGCTCGAGAAACGTTGCGTACCGATCTCAAAAATGTCGAGGCTTCCGTACTTACATACGTGAATACAATAGCGACGGATTGATAATTCAGAAGACGCACACTAAGCGAAGCAGGATAGCCATGGGTCCATGGATAAAGCAGAAAATGTTGAAAGCGCGGACGTCTTTGTGTCAATTGAGATTACTGGTGTTCGCGCCATTACTTTTGTATATTGGCGACTTTGTATTAAACTTGAATTGGTATTGGTATTAAACATTAATTTTTTTAACGTTATCATTGCTAAATTATACAAGAATGCGCGCGCTCTCATAATATTCGTGTATAACGAGACTCAAGCGTTTTAAAAAACTTACTCTCATTTAAATAAACAATAGTGTCAAGTAATGCGACACCGCGACATCTCTAGTGTAATCATGTGGGCTTCGCGCTTGCGCAGTATGGATATTCTGAAAGAACAACTAGCGCAACGTGCAGGGAAGAGGTTGAACTAGAAAGTGCGCAAAAAACGCACAGCATTTCAATACGCAGGAGAGATAGGACGTGCCAGTATCTTGCTCCCAAGGCATACTTTGCAACTTTTGGAAGCGATTATTTTGTTTTTAACGCGTGTGTGGAATCAGTGGAATTAGTGTATCGGTGATGCCGACCTGTGTTGTGCCCGGTTGTACCTCCGGGTACCCGGCGAATCGTCAAAAAGTACATTTCTTCACGGTACCTGCCGATCCTAACATTCAAAGGTTATGGAAAGATGCAATAAAGCACGATAGTGTGAAAGCGAGAAGGGCGGTGTGTGAAAAACATTTCAGGAAGGATGAAATACTTTGGCAACGGAAATTCATAAGTCCTCATGGCGATGTTGTCGGAGTGGTGAGTTTAATCGTTAAAGTCAATTTCCTTATTCTCCGTATTTTCTAGATTCCATGTAGTTCGATACAGGACCTGTTCCTAGCTGGAATAGACTTCAATCAGACTTGAAAACACGTTTGAAATATCTTGCATGCTAAATACATGAACGCGTACTATTAAGCGTCGGACAGAATCTTAACATTTGACAGCTGAAAAGATTTTGCAAAGAACTCCAGATATCGTTTGTCACGAACTTGTAAAGATTGTTGTCATAGTCTCTAAATGTGAAAATGTTCTTACACGTTTACTTGTCCTTAATAATGGCTCAGCGCAATGCGAAACATTCTTTTTTTTTAACTTAAGCGTTTAAAAACGTAATTAATTGACAAAATTGTCTACATAACCTCACCTTTGTAGAAATTGAAAGCGATTTGCTTGGAGCAGTTGATACGACTCCTGTTATCTCTGAATCTTTAGAAGTAGTGTTTAATATCCAAAATCAAACCGAGGGCTTTATGATAAAATTGGCTCCTACTTCTACGATATCAAAATCTGACATTGAATAATTTAAAAATCGTCAACTATTAATCACATTCTGACGTTTGCAGGGTCAATACAAAGTTCCTCGTTTGCGAAAAGGAAGCGTGCCATCACGATTCCCTTGGACGGAAAACCCAGAGACGGATGAAGAACCTTCAGAAAAAGAAGAAACTGAACCAAGCCCGTGCAATGTTGAAAATGTATCTGCGATTGAAACTGTTGCACCACCTTCGCAAGAAGAGGCGATGCAATGCTCGAGTGATGAGGAGATGATTGTGGAAGAACCACCAATTACCTTTGGCCGGCGATCCCCGAGGCTTACGGAGCATACCTATGCAAGCCCAATTCCAGTCAAAGAGAACCAACCCAACAAAGTCCCTTCGAAGGTTGCAAGCCCTGAAATAGGGCCATTAACGTTCGAAGAGCTTCTCGGGACGGAAGTGCCTCTACCGCCAGGATGGATAAAGTTCGCAACTGGTTGCAGTGGGAAAAGTTTGATTATGTTTTATACTAATCAAACGGTGCAAGTTGAAGAAAGTTACGACATATTTCCACTGAAAAATCTCATGATAATGGAAGATATGAGCATCCAGTTGAAGGTCGTAGGTTTCCTTTACAAACCAAACGAGCCAACATTGCCGAGTCACGCCACCGATATCAAGGAACTGCAAGATATGATATTGAGAGTTCATCGCCTGAGCGTATGCCATGGTATCACAAACACGGCTACGTTCGAATTGGACAAGAAATATGCAGCATTGAGAAAAGACGCGAGCGACAAATGGCGCCACTCGGATTGCCTTCTTCTTCTTCTGAATAAAAAAGTCTGCGTACATTGTAGAACGGCGAAAAGTACTGTCAGCCGATTTCAGCGTAGGCAATTGCAGCGCGAAGCAGGCGTACGGAAAAAGAGTTCTTTGGGTATGGTAGACGAGAAGCGTCAAGTATCTCTGCTGCACATGAGATATCGAGCTGCTTTACGAGCAAAACGGCGTATGAGAGAGAAACTGAAAGTATTACATTTTGAAGTCGTTGAAATTCGCGATCGCTTGAGAAAGTGCAGCAACAAAGATCTGGAGGAACATGTGAGAAATGGAAATATACCACAGAATTATCTTCACGTAGTGGACCAAATCATGGAAGCTGTGAAGCACAAGAATTCAAAAGGAAAGAATTATTCCGAGGAATGGATGCTTTTGTGCAGGCTCTTGCATTCGAGATCTCCATCGGGTTACGACTTTCTGCGAAGCAATAATATCTTACCGCTGCCCTGCATAAGAACTATTCAAAGGTACTTTACAGAAGACTTTCTTATAGGATTACGGATTAGTCGAAATTACATATAAATTCATTGATAAATATACTTAATATGTGCATTAAATAAGTAATTTTATAAGATGTACTGTAAACCACGATTTATCAGTTTCGTTTGTGATCGTGATGAAGAACCAAGCATCTTAACGATACTATTTGACAAAACTACATTACAGCTACAATGACATCTATTATTCATACTGAAAATCTTTGTATAACTTTCAGATACTTATCGTGAAAAAATACTACTTGCGATTTGAACACTACACGAGAACTTGTTGACCGAAATAGCAACACGAGAAAGCTGAGACGAATAATTGAAATCTACGGGACTGACCAATTTTCCTTCAAGAGGAGACGTCAAGGTTGAAGTACTCGCCCGGCCGGTTATCAACTCGATGAATTTTACAGGAAATGATTGGTCGGAAAGTATAGGCGTTGTTTGTTATGGAAAGAGTCTAAACAGAAAGCTTTGGCTAGAATTTACAGTATGTGGAGCGAAAAACGAATGATAATTATTTCGGCCATGCCACAGGCATTGAAAAATGTAAATTTTCTCATATACTTCACATCTTTATGATTGATTACACACGAGAGGCAGAACATCGGGAAACCAATGCTTATATAGCAGCAGAAAAATCTTTCACGGATAATGATCGAAATAAAGCTTCTATACATGAAAAATAAAGCTGTCGTATCTGAGTGTAATTTTCTTTCCGTTTATCCATTACAGCAAATGCGAGCAAGTGTGCATACTCGTATGTATACACTTTTATGCGTATACTAATTTAACAAGCGAATAAATTGAATTCACTTCTGGTACTTTCCTGTAAGGGTGTTTCCCAATCGTTGGCTTTTTGTTGCCTTGGTGTCAAAACGTTATTGCACTTCTTCAGACTTTCATGAACTATTGAAATCTGCATTGTGACTTTTTTCGTGAAATAACATTCTTGGACCGGGCACACTTTTAATTGTATTATATCGCATATAATTGACTTTATGTAAAACACATCTTTTGGCTATTTCGCTCTCTAGCTTGGCTTCTTTCTCAGATTCCCTGCTGATATCTCGCACCAGTACGTTTGTTCCTCAATGCCTCGAATATTGAGGAAGAGAACAAGTGTAAAGATTGCAAATAGGTAAATTAAATAAAGGATGTATATATATACCAATTATTTGAGGACATTTTAAAAACAAATACTTGATAGTGTCCCGATTGAAAGTGTTGGCGTTTGACATTTTTTTCAGACCCTCATGTAAATATACTACGTTGAAGAAAACAAGGCAATTTTTTATACATTGACAACTTTTTTTGAAAAAAAATTATTTCTACTTTTTTTTTGTATCGGAAACGGAGTTTTAAACGTGCATCATTTTATTTCAAAAAACGCCACTTTTTAATTCGCGTACGTGAAAAAATGTCGAATGAACTTTATTAAACGGAATTTTCATCATTAACGAGATATCGAAAGTATATTTGCGAAATTCATCTTCTTAGAATTCGTTATATTAAAAACCTGGGTCCGTGTGGATCACCAAATTCTCGTTGAATTTCTTTCCATTCCTGCAAGGAAAATTTTTTTTAGGCTGAAACTTGTATCCCCGGTTTTTTCTTAAGAAAACAACAGAATTCCCGAACAAAATTGTACCTAAAATTATCTACTTAATGGTTGTTGTCCTGAAAACATTGAAGAATGCTATTCAACTAAAAAGGCTAAATGCGATTTTTCATTGATCTAACTTCAAAAGAAGACAAATTTTTTTACAAACTTATAGCTCTTATTTTACTCCCTTGAAGTACAAATTCCGTAAAGTCGTTTCTTAGCGCCGGCTCAGGTCACAAAGCCACCGATTGTTGACGTTTCAATAATCAGTATTATATTAATTGGTATATATTTAAATTGGTAACGTTTTTGAATGATTGATTAAGCAAAACTTTTCGGGGTTTCTACCGTGACATGGACATCAGTGTCTTCAAATCTGGCTCGCCGTGGTAACATTTCAGTCCATCCGTTTCTCTTCTGCAGATTGTACGAGTTGCGTAATTCGTCATAAGTGTGTCCGAGACAGCCATTAATCTCCTGAGCAAGATTCAGTTTTACCGCAACGAATTAAGACATTCATAAAGAGCAATTGAAACCGGTTATAACGACATTGAAGAGACGAGACGGAATGGACGTTATAAGCGATATATTTAAAGTGAAAACTGGTTTAACGACCTCCAGATTTCGCCGTCATTGTAAAGACATTTAGGAGATCGACATAACCTCACAAACTTCCGAAATGCGCTTTCTCAGCGGCGGTTAAGTTTTCAATGATAAAGTCAAGCATTAGTTCTCTGTAGAATTCATAGACGCTGAGGTTGATGCATTTGTTTTACGATAAAACTTCCTTATCCTTGTGAATTCCCGGTTTAATAATTTCGACGAAATCTCGCACACTTATTCATCACGTCGTACATTCTTCTAATTTGGACGGTGTCGCTACAAGCGGTTTCGACTGAATTATATGATCGCATGAAAAATGATCGAATTACTGAAGCTGATTCGAAGAATACAAAGGTCCTCGACAGAGCAAATTAATCGTTCTGGAAAGTGCCATAAGATTGTCGCGAGGATAATCGAATTGTGAGCAAATCTCATTTTTCCAATTGTTTCGTATCAAGGAGAATCGTTCCTTCAATAAAAAAATGTCTCTTGATGGCCTCGTCGACGCGTCCCATCCGAATTTGGCGCTCAACCGATTCATCAATAATAACTCGTTGTTCATCTTGTTTGCTAAATATGTTAAATCGCGATCTGTAAAAAAAAAACGTATTTTTCGCTATTTCGACTGATCAAAACCATACGGAAAGTGAAAAAGATGGAATACGCGTGAAAATTCACGTTTCGCATTATTAATATTCTTCGAATTAATCTTCTTAGAATTCGTTCTAGAATTAAAAGTAACGATTTTGCGTGTTTGCTGTTCGTATTGACAAAAAGAGATGATTTTACATTTTTCACTTGAAATCGGAAGGATGTGACTGTACGTATGACAAAAACACTAATTTTTAACGTTAACTTACCGCCATAGTTGGAAGACCCACGAATCGTAGCGATAGCCAAATAAATGAACATTTTCATAGTGCCTTTTTCGTAAAAACATATAATTTATGTTTCAATTGCAACTTCAAGAAACACTCGTCTCCAATAATCGTAAAGTGTTTTTTTTTTCGTTTTCCCGTTATACTTTTTTTCTCTAGTTATATTTCGAAATAAAATATAACTAACGTTTTCTTTTTTTCTGTTTCCAAAAAACTTTCGTCTTTGGAAAAAAAGGGGTTTTTGACCGACTGAAAATGATTTTGAAGATCTTCGATGATAATCATTGAGAGGCGATAAAAATCGGACTGGCGAAGCTCAACCGCCGCGTGTCTTCCTTTTATCCACCGTATAATCGATTTTTCGATTGCGCGCGCTTTCTCGTCGTCAACGAGGAAAATTCGTCCCCTCGGTCGTTTTTTTTTTTCTTACACGTTTCATTTTGTTCCTTCCGCGTCACGCGTTCGAGAATCGCCGACAAATTGAATGATAAAGAATAGTCGAGGCTTTATTGCTCGTCTGACTCGAATAACAAACCCTCGAAGAAGCTTTCGTTTCGCTTATCGAAAGAACATTCGTCTTCCCACCACCTCGTCGCCCTTCGCCGACGGATCGTCCTCGGGTGAACATCCGGTGGATTATTCCTTCGAGTATTCGAGTGCAAACTAAACACGCGGTTCTCACCCTCACTGAACACAAATGTGCGCACAGGTCTCTCGTGGCAAATAAACCCGAGAACTGCGACAAATTAAATTTCCCTTTATTATTTTCCGCACTTCTTTTTCGAAGCGAAAAATCAACGAGCGACAAATTATTAATTATTTTCTGGTTAGATCGTGATTCTTGGGATTGTGAAATTGTACACGCTCGTTTTAGTCAAAAAGTCCGGAAAAGTAACAAAAAAAAAAAAAAAAAAAATCGAAACCTTTTTAACGCATACGAGTAGAAGAAATTTTTTTTCTTAATGTTCCTTTTCGCTTTGGTGTTTAAAGTTTGAAAAATACTACGCGTATGTTTCTCACTTTGAAAAATAGGTAAGTATAACTTTCAAGACATTTTAATTTTTTTCCTATCGCAGAAAAATCGTCTTCGAAAAATGGTTGAGCCAATCAGACCAAAAGTGCTCAAATTACCTCCGAATTTCGAGAAAGTTTTTGGGATTGGGAGGGCTTTAACATTTTTTGGTAACTTATATCGCGTATATAATTATGTATATAATTCTAGTGATATTTATACGTCATCTGAGCCAATGAAAGAAGGTTTAAATCTTTTATATTCAGATGTTTTTTACTCAATTCTTTGAAAAATAGTTTTTTCCTCGCACGATTAGTTTATTGATTTTTCACTGATGAAAACTCACGTAGTGCAAACTCGATTGCGTTATCGTTGGAGTGACAGTGAATAATCGCATCTGATAGCTCTCCAGAGAAACATTCCTCCCTTCGTCCAATAGCTCGAATGATCGTAATTCAATTTGCACGTTTGTCGATAGTTTCATTGCAATTCATATTCACTTGACTTGACAATTCACTTGACGTTTCTTCCTAACCAAGTGTATCGTGAAATGTCAATTTCAAAGAATTATTTTCGGCAATGCCAAGGAGAACATTCTTTTTGGCTACGACGGTCATCTCGTTGCATTTGGTATTTTGGGAGCTGACCCCTTCATTCTGCCATGCATCGGAATTTCTTTCGGTTGATGATAAAGAAGAAAGGCTCAAGAATATCCACGCACGGGGCGATGAAAGTACGCCAGATAAGTCCGAAGTTCATCGCGACGCTCGGAGTAATTATTTTGGTTTGTAAACATTAACGATTTCCAAGTTTTTCTGCTTTCCAAACTTTGGTGATTACCGAAGGTTACGATTTCGAAAATTTCGTGATTTTCAAACTTTGGTGATTTTTCAAGTTTGGTGATTTTCAAACTTCGGTGATTTTCAAACTTTGGTGATTTTCGAAGTTTGGTGATTTTCAAAGTTTGGTGATTTTCAAAGTTTGGTGATTTTCAAAGTTTGGCGATTTTCAAAGTTTGGCGATTTTCAAACTTTGGTGATTTTCAAACTTTCGTGATTTTCAAACTTTGGTGATTTTCAAACTTTGGTGATTTTCAAACTTTGGTGATTTTCAAACTTTGGTGATTTTCAAACTTTGGTGATTTTCAAACTGGTGATTTTCAAACTTTGGTGATTTTCAAACATTTAGAGCAATGAAATTTCAGATTATATCGATGAAGATGATCCGATTGATAACCTGAGAAAAGAAGCGAACGTAATTTTTCGAGCATCCGATCGTGATGAACATTCGCGAGCATCAAACCGGAAGTACTCCAAGGAAACATTTCTTGCTTCGAAACGTAGTGCGAAAATCTTGCCAAAAAATGCGGCAATTTTGGGTGACCACAGAGACGAAAAGATTAACGAAATCTCGAACAAAATATCGGATCGCATAGCGGGTGGCGAAAGAGTGCTTGACACGCCACAAAAAGAAAAAAGTAATTCTTCCGGTCCGTGGAATGGAATCTTACAATTTTTTCATCATTCTCACCACGAAGAGACTACCGTTACGACTAAGAAGATCGACGATTATTCCGCAATTTTGGAACAATTTAATCGAGAAAAGATCAAAGAAATGAATAAAGGTCAAAACCTGACCAGCTCTGCGGTGCACCAGGAGGATGCCCCGGTCACTTACGATTCGCAAAGAATGGAAAATTCGTTGAGAAACGAGACTCCTGATAATAAAATTCATCGGGTCACTTTCGATCTCGAACTCGAAGCTTTTCCTATAGTTGACAATAATTGAATTTGAAAAATATTTCGGTTAAAAAAATCATTGATTATAATCCTTCGAGCATGAAAAAAAAGATTATTTATAAGATGTTTAATAAGACGTTGTTGAATAATATAAAAATTGTTTATAAAATAAGAGTCGTGTATGCATGAATTTTTCTTAGGTTTAATACATTCTATTTTTTACTCCATGAATGTTGATGTTCGATGAATCGATCTTAACGTCTCTCGAAAGGAATAAAAAAAAAAAACAATTGACAACTGACGGTGAACAGTCAATGCTCGTGGTTATCTTTGAAAACGAGATTTTTTAACGGCTCTCAGTCGAGTAAAACGAATTAGTCGCATACATTTTTTTTTATTATACTTATATTTATTTATACGAATCCACTCGTACACTTAGATATAGATATAGTTTTATTTATAATGGAAGTACTTTAAAAATATATTTTGAAGCGACGTCAATGATTCGCTTGTGCAAATGTGAATTCGTTGGCCGCCGATCTCGTCTGTCCAACGACGAGAAATTTTCCATCGCAAAAACGTACGTTATTGGGACACCACGAAGCTGAAACTCGAACATCGAAGATTCATCAAATTCAATTTTTCTACTATGACGGCTGAAAGAAGATTACTGGGCAAATGCGATATCACATAATTTACGGGTATGTCAAAAAAGATACGAAAATTCTACTTTGGAATCGTATTTTTCATAGTAAAGAATTCTTGTTACTTTTTCTCGACCACTGACTTATTTGCATCATAATTATGGTAAATGGAAAGTTTTGCGTTTAATTACTTTCAGTCTAGAAGTAATTTGTACATTCATACTATGTATAATAATGTTCAAAACAATATTTGGACTTTCTAGTCTCGTAATTATTTTTGGAAATTTACGTCGCTGAGATATATCGAAAATTAATTTTTATTTATTGTTCTCCTGTTATTTATTCTTGATTTTTATATTATTATTTCTTTATAAATATAAAAAATATGTGTATAAAAAAAGAATACATATTTGTTCATTGAAACGAAAATATTTTTCGCTTTTTAATTTTTTTTTACAGATTTAAATCTGTAACGATGGATCTTAAATAATAAATATTTCATTAGGATTTTCGCAAACGTTCGAATAATTTGTCCATCCTAAAATGTTCGTCGATCGAAAAAAAAATTTAACCATACTTTGACGACTTATCTTATAATGATTTTGAATAATCCAATCGATATGAAAATTCATATGATACTTTTCGTTAGGTAAATCTATAATTGTATGTAAAATAGATACGAAAAATGGTGTAAAGAAAACAAAAAAAAACTTTCAGCGTGTTTTGTATGATGTACGCAATAAGAGGATCGGAACAATTATCCGGAGTGGTGACAGACGTATCGAAATTTCGAAATTCTCCCGCGGCCGATACAGGTGAGTATACGAGTGGAGGGGTTGATTCAACGAAAGCGGATCATTTTCGAAGCTTCGAATCGAAGTCCAAGGACTTGTATCGCCCAATGTCGAGGCCCGAAGAATTCGGTCGAAAACGTAGACGTTTGAGCAATAAATCATTGCGTCCATATTTCACTGAAGAAAGTAGCGAGGATCGAACACTTGATCGAAATATTTTTCCCGATTCGGGAAGGCCCGAGGCCGGGTTTATTTTGGATAATTACGATTCTGGAAAGAAGATAAATTTTCGTGACAAATCCAAGCGCGGTTTTCAATTGGTACCTCTGCCGAGGAACGTGTACTTCCTCGAGGAAGATATCCGTAACTTCAATGGAGATCCATTACCAAACGATTCATCGGGATCGTCGACGATCGAGGAAGACAATTACGATACCAGAAAAGATGACAGGAGGTCCGCCATATTGTCTTTCAAGGCTCACATGCATCACGATGTCAATAAAATCGGCAATAACTTTCGTCAAGTCGATCGGAATCTTCGTTTCGTCGATTCTGAAGATCCCTCGGATTTACAAGAATCGAGAAATTTTCGATCATCGGATTTTTCGAATCGTGTTCATTCTCCGCGATACTTCAGACCGGAGTTTCTTCAGGATGACGCGGATTATTTGGAATCTTTGAAAAACGATAATTCGATCGATTCCTTATCGAACGACGTCAGCAATTATCCATACGTCTCTACTGACGTCAAGACGTACGATTATACTCCTTATAATCATCGTTCCAACATGGCGGCCCAACGATACATATCATCTTCTCAACTTCGAAGCCCAGGCTCGAAATATTACCTTTCGAAATTTAATGAGCATCGATCTCTTCCCGAACATCGGAGATTTCGTGATCCTTCGATTTATCAGTCACCGGAAGAGATCGATGTGAATGGTTGGGTGGAAGATGAAAATCCAGGACTACGTGGCTCGTCCGTTGATAGAGTCGATGTTGGAAGAGATGCGAGGCAAAATTTGGATAACAGGGGTACGTACAGTCTCAAATATCTGGACAGATATGCGAAAGCTTTAAACGCTATGGACGATCCCAACGACATAAATGTTGTTTCTTCCGAAGATGGTTGGAAGAGTGACGCGAATGATCCGCAAGAAGAGGAAAAACGTCTGGACGATTCGGACTTTAAAGATTCGTTGGATCAATCTCGAGAAACACTGGATGACCTTGACAAAGCTTCGTCCCGAGAAAACTCGATGAATCCTCGTGACGTTTCTTCTTCCGGAAACGATAAAATCGGTTTTTCCAATGTTGTGTCCAACATTGACAAAAATGCTTACGAATATCCTAACCCAAGCTACATACCCCAAAGAATCCTCAATGAACAATCCTACAACGAAAGTATACCCGAATCGACTTCCATTTCTTCCATGACTCGAGAAGACAACGCGACCACCAATATCGATCGAGTGAAAACTAAAAAATCTTTTTCCCACGTTATCGAGCCTTTGACCGCACAGCTACAGAAACTCTTGGCAACTATCAAATTGGTTAATGAAAACTTGACGAAAGATGACGACAGCAAAGACCAGGTCACGAAAGAGAAGCGCGATCGACGGGATATTTCTTCTTCCGGAAAAGTACGAAGGAAAAGACATTACGAATGTTGGAGCGTCAAAGATGATCAGAAAGTTGAAACTGGATCGGAGACGGAGATACTGAAAAGAAATTACGAAAATCGAAACAAGCCAAATAACGAAGAAGAAAACTCGTGGTCGCTGAAGGCTTCTCAAATTGATCACTTTCACCCGGTAAACGTAACAAACTTATCAATCTCCAGCAACGTCTCGATCACGGAATCCGAACGAAAGAACGTAACCACGAAACGTAAACGTAATCCTGGGATAATGGAATTATTGGAGAAGACGTTCGGTTCAAAAACAACGAATCGTACAACTGGACCGAGAAGCCCGGAGGAAACGACGGCTATCGATAGTCAAGGTCATTGGTCTATAACCGAAGATGAATATTCTTCGGAAAGCGAAATTTCAACGGAGAGTTCTGAGGCCATCACTGAAGAGTCGTCTTCAGGCACAACGTTATTAGGGCCAGATATTACACGGGGTATTCCCCAAGCTGCGGGAATCAACAGGAAATATATATGGAACGTGAAAAATGGAACATTGAGCAGCCTATTGGAACATAACAATGAAAAAGGCGTGGAAACGAATGATCAGGAAATCGAGAGAGGGCCGAATACAAAATATCGCATTTACCAAGCTTCGGACTCACCGACAACGAAAATACTCGATCCGTATTCCCTTCTAACCTCAAAACCTCGAAAATCAAATTTTCAAAATAGCGGAAACGTATTAGGGTCTTCTGTTTCAAGGAAAAATCGTCCTTCCGTGCATTTGTCCGAAGCTGGACCAATTTCCAGTACGGAGTCAAAATCAAGGACGAACGATAATGCAATCGTCGCCATCAGTGGTGACGACTCGGGTGACAATTCTCGCGTTGATATACCTCTTGAAATACCCATACACAAAAGCCAACATGGCCCAAAATTTGACTCGCCAAAATTGGACAATCGGAAATTCCTAAAGTTTCGAAAAATTGGAGATGAGGCGAAGGAATGCTGGGAAATAAGTCCAGTGAAACGATCGTTTTCCGAAGACCATGGCCAAGTAAAAGATCAAAATGATCAGTCGAGCAATTACGATTCTGATTCATTCGAGGCCTATGAAAATTCTGATGAAAATCCTGATTTGTCCTACATCGATGATTTCTACGCTGATTCTTATCGCCCATCTGTCGAATCACCTAATGTCGACGAAGACGATGACGATACCGAGGAAAATCCGGATTACCAGACTTACGACTTGATCAGGGAGAAAAACGATTCAAATACAAGAAGAATAAACCAGGGTGTAAAGGATAACCCCAAAACGTCAAAATTACGCGTTTGGCCTGAGCCAATTAGTCAGGAATCTTTTCCTCGTTTGGATAACGTCGAATCTCCGAAAGTGTCATCAACGCCCCTCTATGAACCACCTAATCACCATGTTTATCGGAAAAATCTAAAGAACGATGAAAATGCTGGAAAACTCTCGGCTAGAAGTCACGTGACGACGAAAACATCGTCGAACAAGAAAAAAATGGGCGAAAGAAGAAACATTTCGAAAACCGATGATCCCGGTAGAGTTCGATTTAACAGGAAGTTGCAATCGATTACAGGATTCCCTTGTAACCGGAAGTTGTTGAGCATCAGCGATGCCGAGGATTTATCAATATTCGACAGCAAAATAGCTGAAGAACTACTGTTGACGGCGATTGAGGAAATAACCAAAAGTCCAGTTAAAACTATAACGAAAAAGTCTTTGGTTGAAGGAGTTCGTCGTGGGATGAAAAATCAAACCGATTTTCATGAATTATTCGAAAGGCAAATCGAGGAAGATCAGGATGATTCGAAGGATATTCAAACTGCCGATAGAGCGGAAACTTCAACAAAACAAGATAAAACGTCAACTGCTGAAGAAACAAGTGAGATTGGTCCAGACGAGACAACGTTCGGACTCGAAACAATCGGACTCGAGAAAACGGAGTCAAAAGTGAATGAAAATCTAAAAGGGATCACCGGGATTGAAACAATCGTGAGCTTTACAACTGCTGATTCTGACACGGCAGGAAAAACGCCGCATGTTCATTACATGAAAATAGATACCCAAACATCAGAAGCTACAAGCTTAAGACTTTCAACTGCGAGTGTTTCGAATACCGGAAGTAACGAAGATACTACTACGACCGAAGAAACTAGGGATATCATTGAAACGACGAGTTTTCAAACCGACGAAGACACAACGACAATTTCGACGCCCAAAGATAACGCTCAAAATGAAAGCAAACCTGAAGACGCCGAAGAAGTTACTGTCGAGGAAGGTTTGAAACTTAGCACTCATGCCACGAAAGATTTAGGATCGACAAAAACTGAACCCATCAAAGTTGGTAGCGAAGACAGTACAACTATTGGAATCACCCAAAAGTATACCGAAACGTCTCAGTCTACTGAAAAAGGTACGACAGAGGTAGCGAAGAAAACTGTATTTTCAAAGACTACAACAACTGCGAATTCAATTTTACCAACTGCCATTGACAATTCGACAACACTGACGAATTCAACTTCAGTTCCCACAAGCACTCATAAAACGAGTCTCTCCTCTACTACCCCAATGCACACTTCGAAAACATTGGTTATCGAGACAGTGACGGCTCCGAAAACCACAGAAACGATCATTTCAAATTCTTCGAGTTCTACATCAACACGAAAAACGGCAACGAAATCATCAGTCGTAACTTCCCAATCATCGTTCACTACTCCTATAGCGTCAACCGGAACTTACGAAACACTAATAGTTACCACAATGGCTGAAAGTTTGGATTCTGATGTAATCGACACTTCGCCATTTGCGAAAACTCCATCGATTAAGACCACTGAATTGAAAAAAGGTAAAACCGTTATTGCTCCACACGTGGTAGGAAGCGAATCAACCTCCGGCACGAAGTTGATGGAAAAAGGAGACGAAAAAACTCATTCGACGAAACTGCTGTCTCGTTTAACTTCGAAAAAGTCACCGGAAACAACCAACACCCCGGAAAGTAGAACGAGTACTCTGACATCAGATTTTACGACAACAGAATCTACGAGGCATGAAAGTACGACAAGAGGATTCGATGATTACGATATCGAAACGGAAATATACACGAAAGAGGTGGGAAAAGACAAAGAGGAAGATGAAGTTGAAGAAACCGAGAAATCGGATGATGATACCGATAAAGAATCGTCGCAGTCGCTCGAGACTGATGAAGAAATCGGTAAACCCTGGAAATATGTGGAAACTGAAAGTACACATGAAAAAACAACAATATCGAGTGAGCCCACAGGAACACAATTTACGACGATCAAAGGTACTTCAATAGAATCGGGAAAGCTGAAAACGTTAGAGAAGGAGAGTGAGCTGAAAAAAGTTTCGTCGGAACGATCTAATATCACGAAAGTTACCAAACCTACTTTGATAAAACCTGCAACGAGTAGCCCTATGACAGCGAAGTTTACATCGCCCGAAACGTTCCCGACGAAACCTGCGTCACCGGAAATCACATCAACGATGAAAGAATCCACGCTGATGAAATCTGCGACCAGTCGAATTGAAACAACGAAATCTACAATGATGGAACCTGCATTGAATCGGTCTACGGGTACGGCACAGATGACGGAACATGGGGTGAAGGTGACGTCACTGAAAAAGCCTGCGTCAACCAAATTTACATCTCGGATGACAGAATCTGCTAAAACTGAACCCACGATAGCGAATGTTACTACCGACGAGCCTGTATCGACCGAATCAGAAATAACGGAACTTACGATAACAAAATCTACTGTGTCGAAACCTACGATCACAGAATCCACGATTACGGAATCCATGGTGACGAAATATCCAACATCAGAATCTACAATGCCCCAAATATCGTTGACGACGTTATCGTCAACCGAACTCACAGATGAGATCACGGAATCCACAACGGTCAAATTTACGATGAGCCAACCAGCGATTACGAAAGCTACGATTTTGGAATCTATAACGACGGAATCTGCTATTACGGGATCTCCTAGAAGAAAATATACAACGACGGACGTTACGACAATCATGGCTTCATTAACTGAATCGGCAGAGGCTGAAGAGACATCGACAGAATCGGCAGAGACTGAAGAGACGTCGACAGAATCGACTTTGACTGAATTTTTATCTACAATGACTGAATCTGATCTGACAGAATCAACGGGGACAAAATTGGCTATGAGTGCATTAACTGAAACGAACGTTACGAGTACCGAACCTGAATTTACGAACTTAAAAATGGAAGAATCTACAACGACGGAATTTGAGAAGACCGAATCTATCTTGACGGAACCTACAATAACGGAATCTAGGATGAAGGAAAGTACCAGGACGGGGTCTACTGTGTCGGAACTGACGACGACAGAGACTACTCTATCAAGTCCTACGATGACGGAATCTGAGCTTACGGAAACCATTTTGATAAAAAATACAACGCCGGAAGTTACAACAACCCAGTCTTTACTGACGAAATCAACGTCGACTGAACCTACATCTACGATAACAGAATCCACCGCGACGGAATTTGCAATGGATAAATCTTCAATGATTACCCGGATTAAAATTACGATGTCGGAGCCTACGACGATAGTATCTACGATTACGGAATCTCCCACGGGACAATATACAAAGACGGAACTTACGTCGACTTTAGAACTGACGACTGCATCTCTATTAACGGAATCGGGAAAAACTGAGAAGACTAGAATAGAATCTACATCGACCGAATCGACACCTACTATAACGGAATCTGCGCTGACCGAATCAACGATAAGTGAATTTACGATTGTAAATATTACAACGCCGACGGCTAAATCGACAGAATTTGAAATATCAGAATTGAAGACGACACAAAATACCACGACGGGGTCGACTACGTCGGAACTAACGACGACAGAATCTACTATCTCAAAGCCGATTATGACAGAATCTACGATCACAGAATCCAATTTGGCAAAATATACAACACCGGAAATAACATTAACCGAGCCTTTTCTGACGAAATCAACGTCACCTGAACTTACATCTACGAAAACAGAGTACACGACGACGAAATTTCCGAAGGTTGAAGAATCTACAATGACAAAAATTACGATGTCAGAATTTACGACGACAGAATCTACGATTACGGAATCTGTTACAGAAAAATATACAACGATGGAATTAACGACGACTGTATCACCACTTACGAAATCGGTAAAGACTGAAAAGACTAGAACAAAATCTACAACGACCCAATCTACACCTACTATAACAGAATCTGCAATGACCGAATCGACGATAAGTGAACTTACGATGGCGAAAACGACAATGACTGAACTTAAATCGACAGAATCGACGCTGCCACAAAATACGACGGCAGAGTTCAGTACATCGGAACTGACGACGACAAAATCTACTATCTCAAGGCCTACGATGACAGAATCTGCAATTACGGAATCCACTTTGGCAACAGATACGACATCGGA